>JUFY01023454.1:0-11790 GCA_001855655.1 Leptopilina clavipes | reverse complement strand
TAGACGCGCTATGGAATAAAAGTCATCTTATATAGCTTATACTATACATATATATATATAGGTTTTTTGGTCACAATTGCAATATTTCGCTCTTTCACGCGGTGGTACTGGTGAACTGTTATCACTATCAATAGTAGATAGAGAAACACCTGACATCATTTTGTTCTCTTCATCAAATATACTCTGCAAAAGATGACATACTTTCTCTCTCTCTCTCTCTCTCTCTCTCTTTCTCAACAAGGCAAGCGTTGATAGTGTCATAAATATCAAATGGCTAGAGATCGATCAAAAGGAATTGAAAAGGAAAAATTACACTCTATCTATCGCAAATATTATACTCTACTCCTTTTTCCATTTTGTTATATTTTCTTTCACTGATTTTATTCCCAGAAAAGTGCCACCTGGAAATTCCATCGGAAAGCAATCAAATTTTCGATGCAGATTTCCGATCAGTTCTTCATTTAAAATGTCATTAAAATATATTAATTTTTCGTCTCAGTAGTTTGAGTTTTCGTCTCCATTTGAGTCAAACGAAACAGTGAATGTTAAAAAATTGTAAATATCAGTAGTATAAGTCAGTATTTAGTCGGGCATAAATTTAAAACAATTAAAATCTTCTTCTCAGTAGTAAGAGTATCTTTAAGTCAGACAAAACTGTCTATTTTGAATAAGATTAAGAATTTTAAATATCAGTAGTATAACTCAGTCTTTAGTCAGACAAAACTTTTAAATAATTAAAACTATCGTCCTATCATTGAAGAATGTTTAACAGTCATTCAAAGTGGTTAAACTGGATAATATATTCAAAGTGGATAACTTCAAATATCAGTAGTATAAGTCAGTCATTAATCAGACATTAATATTTTAAATGTTTATCTTTGTCTCAGTAGTAACAATGAAGTCAGTCAAAATGACAAAATTTTTAAGTGTCAGTAGTAGAAGACAATTTCTAGTAAGACCTAAAATCTACTTTTCAATAATAAAAGTTCGTTTAAATGCAACAAAACAGTGGATTTTAAAGAATTTTAAATATAAGTACTACAAGTCAATATTGAGTCAGACAAAAATTTAAGGACATGTAATATAATCTAAGACTTAGTAGTATACTACTAAATGTTTAAAATTTGTCATTATTTTATTTAAATAGACAGTTATTACTGAGACAAATATTTCAAGTTATTATATCTCTCTAATAATTGACTTGTACTACTGAAATCCGAAATTGATTAAAATTGACCATTTTGTCTGACTAAATCGAATTGTTACTACTGAGACAAACGTAAAAGGTAATAAACTATTATGTCTGACTAAAGGCTGACTTATACTACTCATATCAAAAAAATTGGTCGTTTTTGTCATACTTGGACATTTATTTTTCAAATTTAATATTTATTTTTTTAATTTTTTCGTCATTTTTTTCGTTATTTTTTTAATTTTTTCGTTATTTTTTTAATTTAACGTTTATTCTTAAAGTTTAAGTTGTTTTCTTTCAAATTTATCCATTATTTCTAAATTAAAAGGTTATTTTTAACATTGAAGCTTATTTTTATAAATTGAACTGTTCTTTTTAAAAATTTTCTCTTACTTTTAAATTTGAACAGTTATTTTTCAAAAATGGTTATTTTCTAAATGTAGCGCTTATTTTTTTAAATCAACCGTTTTTTTTAATATAACGATTATGTCGAAAAATTGTAGTTTTATTCTTCAAATTTCACCGTCATGTTTAATAAACTTAATGGGTCATATTTCTTTTTTTAATTTTACCCCTAATAGAAAACCATACCGCAGTTAATACGACAGGAATTTGCTATTATTAGAATCGCAATTTTGATCAAAGCAATAAATTCTTGCCAATTTCGCAGAATAGAAATTTGTTTCGCTGCTTATTTTATGTCCATATATTGAAAATAATTGCATGTCTCCTTCGCTTATAGGTTCTTTGTTGAAAATTTATATATATATAGTTTATCTTCTGCATTTAGGATCGTTCGCCTTTCTCCTTTCTCATCGTGAATCGTTTTCCAAGCGTTGAAACAACTTTGTATCAACCTTATGAAATACTTTCACACAGGAATGTCCCTCCCTCAATGGCTAAATGTTCAATATTGTGGCTACAAACCAAAGTGTTTGCGTTCTTCACCAAAGATAATTCAGATTCCTTCTCTGTGATTTACTATATATAATATATACTTGTCGCAAATTTCCCCCAGTGTGAAAAATGAGAAAAATCACAAAAAAATTCCTTCATAAAAAACATCGCTATGTCGACAAACTTTATTAAACCCTGCTCGCTATATGATAATATTCCCAAAAAAAAAGGAAAAATTATTTTTCCGTTAAGAAATTATATACTGTAAAATATTTTAATTTAATTTTCTGTTTTTGTATAAAAATTGTATGCGTGTGTTAATTTAGTTTTAGATATGATCAGATTTAGAGAGAAGGGATGTAATGGTAAATGAGAATGTAGAACATAGGGAAAATGGATGCTGGGCTAACAAACTGGACGTTTCAGCAGTGAGTTATAGAATAATTATGACTATTAGGAGCCGTAGTAACGTCAAGATTAGTAACGTCGGGGTTTCCTTCCACCCTTGCGCTCGTACAGTCGACCAATGGTATAGCTGAAGAGGGACGAATGGAAGGTGGGGTATCAAAGAGGGTGAAATGAAAATGGGGTAGGGGTTGAAATAATTGTCGAGACGCGTGACTCCCATGACAAGCAACCCCTTTCCTTCAAGCCAAGACTCCAGCAACCACCGCAATGCACCCATAAACCTCTAATACTCACTACGTATATATATATGCTCCTCCCTTATCCTTTCTTGCACTCAACCTTCTGCAACACCCCATATGCAACAAGATATACGCCCCAACTTCTGTTAGTTTTAAACAATTCCTCCCCGAATTTTCAACCCTATTTTACCCATTATTTTTCCCTTTTCCGTTTTTTTTAATTGAACAAATAAACGAAAAATCACAATCGTACGCCCAGAGAAATGTTTCATCGAATATAATTTATTTATATTAAATATAATTTATTTGAATCGAATAATATTTATTTGAATCGAATAGAATTTATTTGAATCGAATATAATTTTTTTCTGTCAAATATAATTTACTTCTATCAAAAATTATTTGTTTGAAACGAATATAATTTACTTCTATCAAATATTATTTGTTTGAATCGAATATAATTTATTTCTATCAAATATAATTTATTTGTATCAAATATTATTTATTTGAATCGAATAGAATTTATTTGAATCGAATATAATTTATTTCTATGAAATATTATTTCTTTGAATCAAATATAATTTACTTGAATCAAATAAAAGTACATTTGTCTCATAGCTTATTAACATATCTATTTGTTTCAAACAAAAATTTTATTTAGCAAAAATCAAATATTTTTGAACGCAAAAAAATTTTTCCTTGAATTAAATATAAACTTTATTTGAAGCAAATAAATAGGTTAGTAGGCTCTGAGACAAATATATCTTTTTTCCAGGTGTAAATAAGCTTTTAATTCTTAAATAATTGTTTCTAGAATTTTGAAGAATTAAAAATTTTTTTTAATTTTTTATTTTGAAAATTGAAGAATTCAAATTGGAAATTAACAGGACAAGAGAAATAGGACTTGGTAAGAATTATTTAAGTTAAAGATGGCGATTTATATCAATTATGTCAGGGATGGAAACGATTTTGATAATATAGTGTCATGATACGTGAGAGAATTCTTCGAGAGAGGAAAGAGAGAGAGAGAGAGAGAGAGTTACAGGAAACCCAAGTTAGCAATTGATCAAACTCTCTCAAAGCTCTAAGGACCATCTGGGGTCTGAGATTCAAGGCATCCGAGCTTGAAGCGTCTGAACGCTGTCTACCTCTTTTGCACTTCACCCCCAGGGACCGTTTGTTGAACAGACGACGATGATAGCGGAACGGCGCGAGACATTTTGTAATTTATCAATTTCAGAGTTTAATATCACTCGCCCCTTGAGATGATCCTTCAATGCCGGGGACATATTTTACAAATGTCACTTTAGGCTCCTTTTTTCCGGTAGACCCACTTACATTAGTATCCGTCAATTTTCATACATTGAAAATTATGTATATTATGTTTAAGAATTTACATTTCACAGTGGAACCTCAAGTACCAGCAAGGGGAAATTTTTTTTTTTTTTTTGATAGATTAAACAGAAGTTTCCGTATCCAATAAATTGTTTCCCATTTTTCCTCTGGTTCTTGATTTTTAGTAGTAGTCAACTATTTTTTCTTTTATTATTTTTATATTGTAGTTTACGAAGATATTTTAACTTTTATGTCTGGCTGATGCCTGACTTATACTACTAAAAAAAGAAGAAAAATCCTGATTTAGACTATTATTTTTAAAGACTGACTTATAGTACTGAAATCCAAAATTACCTAAAATGGACCGTTTTGTCTGACTTAACTTGACTATTACTACTGAGACGTAGATTTTAAGTTATTAAGTCAATGATTGACTTATACTACTGAAATTAAAAATTGCATTAATCAACATTGACTATTTTGTCTGACTCAATTAATGTTTAACTATACTAAGCGTAGATAAATTAACTATTACGTCTGACTGGAGACTGACTTATACTACTGAAACTCAAAACTTTCTAAAATTGATTGTTTTGACTGACTGAAGTCAACTTCGTTACTACTGAGACAGAGCTAAGCATTAAATTTATTAAGTAGTCGTAGAATTTTTCACTCGGTAAATTATTATGTCTGACAAATGATTGACTTATACTACTGATACTTAAAATTAAAGTCTGACTTAAACGATCTGCTACTGTATAAATCAGTCACCAGTAAGAAAATAATTTGAATACATCTAATTTTTGTATCTATAGTAACAGTCAGTTAAGTCGAAAAAATTTTAAACAATTTTAAACAATTACAAATTTCAGTAGTATAAGTCAGTTTTTGGTCTGACATAATAGTTTAACTGTTTATTTTTGTCTCAGTAGTAAAAGTTCGATTACATCAGACAAAATGGTCATTTTTAAGCAATTTTCTATTTCAGTAGTATAAGTCAGGCTTCAGTCAGACATAATAATTAAAATACATCTAATAATGGACAAAGTAGTAAAAATCCGTTTTCGTCAGACAAAATGATTTTCCTCAATTTTCACTTAAAATTATAATTTTTTTTTGTTAATTTAAAAATGTAGCTGACGATAAGACGAAAAAAAAATCCCTTACGATTTTAAATACAAATTTCCAGATTGAAAATTAAATTTTAAATTAAAATATTAACGGTGATGAAAAGTGGCAGTTAGGAAAATGGAGGGAAACAAAAATAATAGCAAACAACTCTCTTCATTCGTTAAAAACAACGAGAATCATAATTTTTCGAAAATATGAAAAAATGAAATTCCCTGTTTAAAATTAGCGATTAACGATAAAAAAAATGGCAACTTAAGTAACGTACAAGGACGTAATTAAATCGTTTCATATAATGTTTGTAATATTAGAATTTTTTTTTATCATGGACTTTGTCTCAAACGTAATAGGCTATTCTCAGTAACCATTTTCGTGAAACGGTTTTATAAACTTTTCTTTTTTTTTCCTTCTCTCTCTCTCTCTCTCTCTCTCTTTCTTTCTTTCTTTTTTTCTTTCTTGAACGTGGCGCGGCCTATTTTTTTACAAATAAAAGCTACAATTCTCCTATTTATCAGCGACGTTTAATTATCGCATAAAGTACGCGATCTGAGTGCACGCGATACAAGCACCAGGGACTTTAGTTCGTTTACCTCTCGGTGCACGTAAACCTTTTATGTCTAGTTTTCTTTAAAGGGATTTTCTTGTAAACGGACGCAAGAAAAGAAGAAAATTGTCTCGTGAACCTCGCTTTGACGAAAGCTGAATGTACATTAAACTCTATGAAAAAAATTCTCATTTTAAAATACTCGTCACAGATTATATAATAAACGTAATTATAATAACAACAAAAATTTTCAAATCTCATTACAATGAGACATTTGTTTGATAAATAAAGATGAATAAAAAAGGGGGACAAAGTTTGTTCACAAGGAAAAAAATTTTAGGAAAAAAACTTGAAATATTTCATTTGCTAAAATATTATTTCTAATATTTCTAATAATTTTTTTTCTTATTTAAATTTTTTCTTATTTAAATTTTTTCTTATTTAAATTTTTTCTTATTTAAATTTTTTGTTTTCAAATTTTCCTTTTTTCTAATTTTCCTTTTTTCTAATTTCCCCCCCATTCAGCGAATAATACCTAAAGAGAAAAAGAGAATTTTTTTTCCAAACGCGAATAATGAAAAAATAAACATTTTCATACATCAAGAGTCACGAGAAAAGAGTAAAAAAAAAGAAGGAAGTCAAAGAAAAAAAATATTTAATCTCGCGCAACACACGGAATGAAGACAATTTTTCAAGAAGATCTCCTTCCTTGAAAATGTGTTCACACGTACTTAATTTTCACTGCAACGAATATCAAGAATCTTCTTTTCCGCCCGATGGAAGGAATCTTGTCTGCCCGTGAAAGCTTCCTACCGAACAATTCCATCCCTATATAGGAACTTGGTACCGAGAAAAATAGAAATACGAGCAGAAAAAAAAAGAGAGAGAGAGAGAGAGCGGAAAAAATGAGAAATGCGTCGACGACATAAAAGCAAAAGAACTCGAACTTCGTGACGGAAATATGCAAGACACAATGAGAAGAAAGGCGTGAAGTTTTCGCGACGCTGAAAAATAAAGTGAAAGAGAGAGAGAAAGAGAAAGAGAGAGAGAGAGAGAGAGTCAGGAGAGAAACAACGTCAACGTCAAGAAAGTTCTCTCTTTATTGGTTTACGTTCACTAAGTACCCTGTTCGTGTATCTAAGTACATTTAATAAACGGGATTACAACAATAAAAAAAAAAAAAATGAGCGATAGAGACGAAAGAAAGTTTCGAATAAGAAAAAAAAAGAAAAACTTCTCTCGAGTCATGTGACAAAGGGTGAGAGGAGGTAAAAAATAAAAAATCGAGCATGATAAAAAAGAAATGAAATAAAGTCAAGAGGAAAACAAAGGAGGGGGAAAATTGTATAAGAAGAGTAACTCCCTTTCCGGAAAAGGAGAAGGGGGGGAGGGGAGAAGTGAAAAAAATAAAATTGAGAGCAGGTCGCACTATTGGACGGTTAATGAAAAATACTTACACCCTCTGAGTTCTACCTCCTGGTGAGCAGTGAATTGCTTGCTTTCTACTTTCCCTACTCTCTCTCTCTCTCTCTCTCTCTCTCTCTTTTCCTATCCTAACCCTCTTTATCTAGCTTTTACATTTCGCGATATTTTCCCCCTCTTTCTCTCTTTCTGCTTTCTTTAGGTGAATTTTGCGTGATTTCATTGCTTGCTTTTAGAGAGAGAGAGAGAGAGAGAGAGAGAGAGAGAGAGAGAGTGAATTTCTGTCTGGATTCACGCTGTGATGTCATATTACAACATCCCGTTGTGCTATGGGCTTAGGAACTGTCTTTTCCCCCTTCCAATTCTCTTTGTTAAAGCTTATACACATTATACACCTCTTCGCTCAACGTTGTACGTTTCGTTTTCAAACTTTATTGAATTTCGAGAGCAACATTAATTAACAATTTTCACTGGAGAATTTAATATCGCGTGCGGTACACACCCTCTTTCTTTTATATATAAAGAGAGAGGGAAAGAGAGAGAAAGAAAAGAAGAAAATTGTGTGTAATAAATTTCCTAAAGGAGTTTCATAAAATATTTTATTAAAAAAGAAAAAAAATTTTTTTTTGTTCTTTTTGGTGACTTTGTATATAATATATATATAATAAAAAGTAGAGAGACATGGGACAAGTTAAACGAGTCAATGTTTACTTATTATTTCCCAGTTACTTTCATCCTTTTACTATTGTATTCATTTTTTTTATTTAAAAAAAAATTTTTTTATTTATATTATTTTTTATTATTGTTATTAATTTGCTATTATTTTTTGTTTGGCAAATTTTCCATGTGTTTATTTAAGTGATTTAGTTTCAATTGGTGGAAAATTGGCTAAATATTGGGTAAATTCTTATCGCCAATGTTGGCCCATGGCAGCGAATGTGGATTTAATGAATAGTCGGGACTGAAGAAAATTTTATATTGGAATCTTGGGCTAATATTGACGATACAAGTTGGTCCGATATTTCTCCAATCGTCAGGAGTGAAAATAAGGTTTTTGTGTTTGAATCTTGGGCCAATATTGGCGATGAAAATTGAGCCAGTATTTAGCCAAATGTCAAGCTTAAGTATTAGGTTTCTATATTATTTGAATCTTCGACCAATATTTAGCCAATATTGAGCCTAGAAAATAGATTTTTATATTATTAGAATCTTGGGTCAATATTTAGCCAATATTCAGCCTTGGAAAATAAATTTTTATATTATTAGAATTTTGAGTCAATAGTATCGATGAAAGTTGATCCAATATTTGACCAATCATCAGCCATGAAAATTTTGTTTTTTATTTTTCGAATCTTGGGCCAATATTGGCAATATAAATTGGTCGAATATTTAGATTTTCAGCTACGAAAATTAGTTTTTCATATTATTCAAATCTTGGGTCCACCCTGGTCCAATATGAAATTTCGAAACTTGGCATTGGTCTACATTTGCAATCTTGGGCCAATATTGGCGACAATATTGACCCAATATGGATTGGTCTCTCTGGATTATTCCAATCTTACGTCCATCTTTTTATTTCCCCTTTGAACTATTTCAATTATAAATCAATCATATTTTCCATTTGTTCTGTAATTAATGCATTTTATATTAATAAAAATTAATTTATTTTTAAAATTTATTTTATTTATTTTATTATTATTATTATTATTATTATTATTATTATATTTTTGAAAAGTGATATTCATTTTAAACGTATAAATAATAAAGAAATCGATAATTACTTAATTTTATTCGTCACTGATATGATATCCAGTTTAGAGAAATAATGGGAAATTGTTTCCATTTTAGGGGAAATTTATAATGAATAATTAACGAGGAGATAAAAATAATTCTTATGAGAAATATAATATTACAATTATGAATATCGCAAAATTTTAATTAAAATATTCTATTTCAATTTGAAAAGGAAAATTCGATTTATATAGAAAGAGAGAATAAAAATGATAAAATTTAAAAGGAGAATAACAAAAGAATCGAATTAAATTTATACCATTTTAATTAAATTATTACAATTTTACATTTTAATTTAATTTATCCTTTATTAATTCTCATTTGAAATTACGAATAGAGAAAAATTTAATCTAATGTTTCCTCTTATTTCTTACAACAGTGAAATAACATTCCAGAGGAAAAAAATACCTTTTGAAATTTAATTAACGTAAAAAAAATAATAATTAAAATTGCTATTGTAAATTTAATATTAAAAATCCGATCCGTTTGTGCAGTGGAATTAGGCATCTAATACAACAGAGGCAATTTTTCTTCTGCAAATTATTATTAGAAATTATGAAAAAGGAATTAAAATATTTAAATTGACTTTCGTGGAAAAGATCTCGTGTTTCCTTTTAAAGATTTTTATATTCATGTATATTATATATATATAAATATATTTCACGAGAAGAAAAAAGTGAGTTGGTGTATACATATATACATATATCTATAGAAAATGGAAGCGCTTGGGAGCAATTCAGATTCCAGTGTCGTAAAGTCTGAACCATAAACCTTTATCTAGAATTTTTTACAAGCAAGAAATGAAACATCACAGACTTTATCTTGCACGTAATTGATAGTTGTGATTCGCTATTGTGTGAAAACAATAGTAATACAACTCTATAGTGACAATTTAATTACAAAAGAGGAATTCTTTTTTTAAATAAGAGAATATAAATTAGTCTTTCGAGAGGCTTTATTTTTTAACGGCACTCTTTATTAAACCCCTTTATTACATTTACATTCAACTCATTAGTTTATAGCAGTTTAATTAATTTCTATTAATTAATATTACTTTCATTATTATTATTACATAAAATATTATTATTAAATTATTATTTTTATTATTAATATTATTGTAAACTTTTCTCCATTAAGTTATATTTTTTATAATAGTAAAACAGATTTTTCCTTTTAGACAATTTTTCATATATTGGCGCTCAAACTGGGGTGCTGCCTGGCCCCCTAAGGGCCATAATCGGGCTGAAATAGGGCAATTCAAGGTCTGATTATTATTTTTTATTATTTATATTATTGTAATTTTTTTTCCAGTAAATTATATTTTTTATAATAGTAAAACAGATTCATTTTTCGGCGTTCAAACTAGGGCACGACCTGGCCCAATCAGGGCAATAATCAGTCTTATATTGGGCAATTTCCAAACTACAGTCGCAAAGTTGGGCCCTTATTACTGAGACAATATTGTCTCGATTTTGGTTTCATTGGTGCCAGGATTGGTTCAATACTGCGTCAATCGTATTTTTGCCACTAGAAAACTTGGGCCAATATTGGCGACTATATTTTCCCGATCTTGGTCACAATGCTTCCAAGATTGGTTCAATTTTAGGCCAATTATCAAAATTGTATAATCCTCACTGGCATTGGTTTCTACTGTCGCAACCTTGGGCTAATCTTGGTGGCAATATTGGCTCAATCTTGGCATCATTGTTTTCAAGATTGATTCAATCCTAGCCTAATCGTATTTCTCCTACGGAAACTGGTTTCAACCCTTGTAGCTTTGGGACAATCTGGGTGGTGATTTGGCTGAATCTTAGCAACATTGGCTCAATCTAGGTAACGTTGTTTTAAAGATTGATTCGATTCTCCGCCAGTCGTATTTTTTCTACTAGGACCAGTTTCTACCCTCACAGTCTAGGGCCAATCTTGGCGGCAATATTGGCTCAATCTCGGTAAAATTGCCTCCAATATTGGTCCAATATAACGTCAATCAAATTTTCCACTGGATTATCACAAAAAAATATGAAACAAACATCAAAATCTTCCATAAAAACTCGTTTTCTCTCATTTTTTTTTTTGTTGACACTCGTGCAAAATTGCAAGTCAATCATGTTTCCTCGCTCTTTTTCATTATCTTGTTTCCGCACTAATATCCACGGTCTTTGTTTCGAGAACCCTCCACCACTTTCCCGCTCGTGGCGCGCTCAAACACTTTAATTCTCCCCGGGAAGTGCAGATATAAATTATTATTTTTTCTCTCACGAAAAGACCTCTCTCAAAGAGTTTTCTGGTAATGAGGTTCGAGGGGGGGTAAAGAATGAGAGACACATAGTAGTGCAAAAGAGAGAGAGAGAGACAGGAGAGCGCATTAATGATCAAAGATGAAGCCAAGAAGTTTTTTTCTCATCTAACTTTATATAAGGTATTGGAGTTGTTTTTATATTTATTGTATCAGACTTGAGTTAAAAGTTTGACTATCTGGAAGCCGGGAATAACGTTCATGTTGATATTTTCTTTCATCATTCACAACTCGAGCATACACTTATTTAAGTAGATGAAGTAATTTTCAGTCAGACGCCGATTTTTTACTTTTTTAAAAATTTTTTCTTCACGAACCGTATTCGCCAATAATGCAATTATCTCAGGTTCGATTTTATTATTTAAAATTCAAGACGAAGTAATACATAATGATATAATAATAATAATAATAATAATAATAATAATAATAATAATAATAATAATAATAATAATAATTATTATTATTATTATTATTATTATATTATAATAATAATATAATAATATAATAATATAATAATAATTATTATTATTATTATCAT
>JUFY01023451.1:0-12365 GCA_001855655.1 Leptopilina clavipes | reverse complement strand
TATAAATGACTAGGCAGCGAACTTTTAAGAAAGCAAACTATTTTTCCCCTATTTTTTTTTTTCATTTAAAAAGCATTTCATATTATTCAATATTTATTGAAAAAATAAATAAATAAAGAGAAAAACTAAACAAAACAGTATAAAAAATATTTTCTTATAATTAAAAAAAATCCTGCAGGTTATTAAAAAAAATTATTATTATTTTTATTATTATTTAAAACAAAAAAGAAAAAAAATTCCAAGCATAACTTTTTACAAGAAATGCTTTACTCACGTAAAAATCCGCTCCTAATTTTATAAATGAGACACTTTTTTGATACAATGAAGGACAAAAAAAAATGAGTCAAAATTAACTTCAATAGAGGGTAAAAATTATTCGACATTTCGACTTTTAGAAACTTAATTATTGTGCATTGACCTTAACACGTGATATTTCCGGTGGGAAAACGAACCATTATTAAACATTAAAAAAAAACCGTAACGACCCAACCTTGCTTTCCCTCTCTTAATTACTACTATCCCGAATGTGAAATATTCTCAACAATTTTTACCCTTTATTGCAAAATAAAAATTCTTTTTACACCAGTCGATTTTTACCTCCCCCCCCCCTTTTTCCGTTCATTGAAAATTTTACCCAATTATTAGATTTCTAAAATTTCCTAATAATTATTGTCAACAATAAACAATTAAAAAATTTCTGTGAGTTTTGATTGTTCATTTTGTAGGAAATTAAAATTTCCCATTTTTATAATTACGATAAATTATTAAAGTAAAAGGTGTAATATTTTGTTCTTGATACATAACCTCCAATTCAGTTATTCCATTTTTTTTTATCAAAAATCTAAGGTAAATTTTTGATTTATTATTATTATTATTAATATTAAAGAATTGGAGTTTAAATTATCAAAATTTGATCTATAATATAAGTTATTCTTAATTTCTATAGAAAAATAATTAATGCTCATGAAAAAGCGATGAATTGGGCGAACTTGGCGAATACCGGATGCAGATCAGTTTTTTTTAATATTAAGATTTTTTGCTTATATAATTTACTTCTAGTGATATAAATATTATGTGGAAAAAAATATCGATATGTATCGAAATTGACATATCTGTATGTAAATATTATTGACATTCCCAGCACTGGAAATTCTCGAGTAAACAGAATAAATCTATCGGAAATGAAGTATGAGATATATTAGTGTCCTTTTCTATCTCATGCTACAGATTCGCGAATGGAATCATGTGGACACATAACCTGAAAAACAGTCAGTGTGACACTGGCAGCTCTTTAAATTGGTATTTTTATATCTAGATATAAAAAAAAGAGCGCTAAATAGATTTAAATGCTAAGCTTCCGTGTTCCTTGTCGAGTATTTTTCAGGTTAATATTTTTTTCCCCAACTGATTTGCATCGCGATGAATATATATATGTGTATATAAAGTGTATACGATTAAACAATGGCTTTTTATGTAAGAACCGATGACGCCATCTGGGTTCTTCAGTCTTCTTTGGCTTTTGGGTAACTCGAAGCTAAAGGTTCAAAACCTTTCTCTTCGACGCTCCCTCCCTCTTTTTTTTCTTTTTTTTTAAATAATAAAAGAGACATCGAGGGGAAATATAAAGTAAAACGTTCGAAATGTGGCAAACTCGTTGAATAAAAATTCCCCCTTCTTTTACTCCCCCTTTGAAAATCAGAAAGTGATAACAAATTTTCACATTTCGGATGTTCGACTAAATTTCCTCTAAAGGTGCATTCACACTACTTTCTGCAAGCTGGAAGAGAAAGTTCCAAAATGTGCCACTGGACAAGCGCCCCATTTTTTGGCAACTTCCCAACCCTGTTGAATGAAATTCTCAACTATTTTGTCAACTGGCCAACCTTGATGGGTGAAATTTTCATCCAAGAGAGTTGGGCAGTTGACAAAATAGTTGAGAATTTCATTCAACAGTTGACAAAGTTGACAAATGTTGACAAAAAATGGGACGCTTGTCCAGTGGCGCTCTTTGGAACTTTCCAGAGACTCTGGTACTTTGCGTGTCGACTGAAGTGTGAACGTACACTAATTGTTACGGTACGGTCTACAATTCCTTATGCCGTACAAGAGTAAGAGAGAGATAGATAGATAGATAGACAAAAAATTGCCCATAATCGACACGGAATCGATCTTGATCTATCGATATTGTTACCTGTGTGTCTGCATAACGAAAACGAAATTAGGACACATAACCTCGGCGCGTCAGAAACTAGACTGAAACTCAGCTGAGTCCACGCAGTGCCACTGCGTGCTTGGACGAATGATGATTGTTGCGATGATGTCTTCTTGCTCGACGACACTGATAAGTGCAACAGTCATCCATGTTCGCTGGACGTTCACCCCGTCTGATCTGATGCGCAATTGAGTTGCACACTGAACGTGGACATCGTTTTCGGTCACAGCGGATGTCACCGTTCTGAAACGGAAGTCGCTATTTATTACCTGTGAATAAAAGTGATTCCTTTTTTTCCCCCGGGATATTAAGAGCGATGTGTCTCACCTTGCAGCGGCACTTGACGCACTTCATCTCTCCATGGGAATGGATACGTGGATGCCACTCTCTTCCGTTCTCGTAAGGACCACCGACGGGGTATTTACATCCTCCCGAAGCGAGAATCTCCTCCGATGTGCGGCGCGTCGACAATGCTGCCTGATCTCGAGGAAGAGCATCCGTTCCATTCGCGTATGTCACATTAACAACCGGACATTGTCTACAGCAGGCCTTCTTCTCCGGTCGGAATGCCTCCTTCTCGTCACAATCGAGCGGTGGACACTGCACCCGCGGACATCTTACTTGGAGGTTCATGATCTACATCATCGAAAAAGCGAGCGAATCGTAAATGACTAAATGTAACAGAAAGTATTTAGCAGTATTTACAAAATTCTTCGTAACTCACATCACAGGTGCAGAGAGCGCAGGTATCGAATCCATTCGGTGGTAGATAAGGATGCCAAGATGATCCAGCAAGATGAAATTGTCCAGCCAGGGTGCATCCCTTCGTCAAGACGATTGTTGTGTTATCATCATTAAGTTTCGAAACTACAAGCAGAAGTGAATAAATTTTGAATTTTGATAAAAAAAATCCAAATTAACGGAACTTACCTGAACAAATGGGACAACAATTTCCAGCCGCCTTCATCTGTTTTCCAATCGCACACTGCAAAGTTGGACATGGAACAGGATCACAGTGGGCCATACCCCTGTGACAATGGCACATGGAACAGGGATCCGAACTCGAGGTCCATTGTGTCCCCTCCTCATAGAATCGTGTCTCATGGAAACATGCCGTGACTTCCAAATCGGACTGAGGTGGCTGGAGATTGTAAGCGACCACAGATGCCACATCATTGTCCGCATAATGCGGCAAACAACTCAATGGTGATCTAGTTTTGAACGGAGCCTTAAGCAGTTTGCTCGATTGATTATTTGTCACCTCGAGAAATCCAATTCCCGATTCAATGCGATAGAGTTCAACCGGTGATAAACCCGCGACAGAACCCTCTAAAACGGAACCCGTGAATTCTTCCAACAGTCTTCTTGAAACTGGAGCACCTTGCGCCAGAACTGGCATTGTTTCCAAATAGAGTCTCAAGGCTCCAGTGTCCTGATCACTAGGGAGTCCGGATATTTCCAATTCATAGTGAAGTGTACAATCAGGATCAACTGACGCCCAGACTAAACCAACCGGAACTTGGTTCGATTCCTAAAAAATAGAACAAGAGGACACAATAAGTTTTTGGATGTTTTTCGATTTTTTGGGGTAAAAAAGAAGACTTACCAGGGCCATGTCGTGATCAACTCTTCGCAGGAGGACCGGACCTGCCGTGTCCCTAGCGTCGGCAACTGGTCTCGCGATCAAACGTCCCTTGAGATTTGCTCCGGATTTCTGTAGAGAAGAAGCAATAACAGCAAGATCGCCATTTAGGAGCGGTTCCAAGAGTCTAGGTCCAGGTCGTTCGATAGTGCCATTCGCGAAACCTCCAATTAGTGACGGTGTCAAGTCCTCGACTTCGAGTTTCTTCTTCCCACTCTCGTCAATAAGGGTCAGTGCAACCGGAAGATCGTTCTCCATTCCCAGAATCTCGAATCCATACCTCATTGCTCCGTAGCGATCCAAAAATGCCCAACCCAAGCCTGATGCGCTCCCCAATTCGGATGTCAATAAAGCTTGATACATATCGCAACTAACTCTCGGCGCCACCGTTCCGGACAACTTCAACGCCTCTGGATCCTTCTTCGACATAATGCTAATGGTCAACTTTCCCCTGGAGAGCAATCTCAGATCCGTCACCGATATCGTTCCACGAACTTCCCCGGCATTAATTTCATTCGACGGTTTCTTGACAATTGTCTCTTCTCGCAACACGACATGATTCTTCTCCGCGTGCTCCAATTGAACAACAATAGGAACATCCGCCATGTCACTGGGCAAAAAGAGACCATTGAATAACAATGATATATGAACCGACGGTGTTGAAATAAATGACGTTGCCGAAACGATCGCAGTGCCACCTGAACCAGACATGGCGGCACGATCAACACCCAACGATGGTTCAAGCAATGAACTAAACTGCTCCGTAGAGAGGGCTCGATATCTAGAGAGACGTCCATTCAACGTTGACGTCGTTTCCCAAGTGAGACTCACAAAGAGACGCTCCTCACGTAAAAATTTCCGATAATCACGCGCAACTCGTCGCCAAACACCGCACAATTTTCCAGTTGCATTTTGATACACCCCACCAATTGGATCAAGTGTCTGCTCCTCCAGAATGTTCCCACTGATATCAAGAAATTGCAGTATTCGCGGTCGTGGCGTGAGTCCCGTGAATGCAAACGAATAATAGAGATTTTTCCGATGGAAAATAAAACGACCCGTTGCAATGTAATTGCAATTGTCGAAAGAAGATGTTGACTTTTTACCAAAATCGTCTCGTTTCAACACTTGACTCGTCCTTCCAGTTAGGAGGGTTCCAAATTCTGTGGGAAATTTAATATAATTCACTGTGAGTATAATAAGAGAGGTCAAAAATCTGAAAATACCATACATAACCTCAAAACTAAACTATTCTCGAAATTATTTTTTACAACGAATAAAAATATAATTAAAATTAATTTTAGCAAACTGAAATAGCAAACTGAAAATATTAGTTATTAAAATATCAAGAAAACATTTATATTGAGTTAAAATCTATCCAACAAATAATGTTTTTTGAACATATTTTAATAACTAAATTTTTCAAAGTTTGTTGAAATTTTAATTATATTTTCATTTGTTGTAAAAAACAGTTTCGAGAATTTTTTAGATTTTTGAGGTTATGTATGGTGTCACCAATCAACATTTCGTTAAAAATGTTTGTTGAAATTAATTTTAATTATATTTTTATTTGTTGTAAAAAACAATTTCGAGAATTTTTCAGTTTTTGAGGTTATGTATGGTGTCACCAATCAACATTTCGTTAAAAATGTTTGTTGAAATTAATTTTAATTATATTTTTATTTGTTGTAAAAAACAATTTCGAGAATTTTTCAGTTTTTGAGGTTATGTATGGTGTCACCAATCAACATTTCGTTAAAAATGCGTTTCATCGACAAAGAGAAAAATTGTGAATTATTTCTTTATGAGTGGCGCCGTCAAAATTGCATTGCTTTGCATAACAAGAACCTCTACTTTGTAAACTACACTTTAAAGATAACACAAGGGGAGTTTGCATTTTAATATATTCAAGTTCCAGTTTTGAAGCAAGAGATATAGACTTGTTTACTTGTTTTTCAATGTTCTATACAAGTTTCTATACTTTATGGAAAAATATTTACACGTAGATAAATTTAATTAATATTTTTGTGAAATCTTACGTTTTAGACTTCGTTCCTCCTCCTCCAAGGACAATTGTGCCGGAAGATCTTGTGCAATGTCAGCGTCTGCAAAATGGAAAAAAAAGCAACTTTTCATCTCATCACTTTTAAGGAGCAATTTTCTTCGGACATTGATGAAGTTTATTTTTTATTTTATCCGCCAAAGATAAATTATTCCGTTCTAAGCAACGAGTTCTTTTTTTTTCTCCGGCTCAACTCTTGGCACAGGCATCGATTTATTGGTGTGTATTAACCTTTCTTTTCTCTGCGATAAATTTTACTTGTTGCGCATGAAGAGCAGACAGATTTGTTATATTTTTTACGCACTTTGAAACTGGTGCACACCGAGTGATATTTTGTTAAAACAAAAATTTGTCACCTCTCTTCTTCTCTCTTTTTACCGTAAACGACACGTAATATTTTCTTTTTCAGAAAATATTGAGAAATTTCTCACTACAAAAAAACAAAATAAAGCGTGTGTGTTATGTATTCTGGAAAAAGGATATTTTTAAAGAAAGACTACACGTCTCAAGGTTTTGAGTCGAACGGTCATCAATTATTTTTCATAAATATAACATTCGTTTTGAATTCCATTTTTTTTTTTATTATTCCATGTGGAAATTGATAAAAAAAATTTTTCTGTTACAGATTTTCATCAACGGATGGGAGAAAAAGGATCCTTATTATTCTGATAACTTCAATAAAAAGAATAGAAAAAAATTCTTCTAAACATTTCCAAAACATTAATATATTCATTTTTTTAAAAAGCCGAGAATTTTAATTTTCCTTTTAAAGTAATTAGCCGGATTTCAAAACTAAAAATAGGTAATTGAAAAATTTTTGAGTGAGATATTTGTGAATTCAAGGTTAGAGAGAGAGAGAGAGGAATAAAAATTAATAAGGGCCATTAAAATGTTGACTTTGAGGAGTATAAGCGAATGGTAATCGTTCGATTCGACTCGGGTGAGGATTTGAAACTCAAAACGCATTTAAATTTCAAAGAATTCGCGATCTTGATGTCCGGTTGAAAAAAAAAGGAAAAAAGAACCTCGTAGTCCTCCCCCTCGCTCTCCTACGGCATATACTTTGGTGTCCGTATAGGAATAGATTAAAATACATGTGAATGTGTCACGTGAACGTTTACGTGACTACATTTGAAATACACGCGCAGAAATTGACCAAGAAACGTGTCCCTTAATCCTGAATGACGACCATCCTCTTTCCTTTACCGCAAATCCCCCTCGAAAACTGCAGGCGCCGATTCTAGTGTAACCGACCGCCGCCGCCGCCACCTTCTTCCTCCTTGACGAGAGTCTGATCCAGAATGATTTGAGTTAGTCGGGTTTGAGAAAGGTTTAAAGGTCCGTTTTCGTCTTTCTGTTCGCAGAATAGTGGCCTCTATCACATATATAGAATAGATTCAACACCGTCCCGATTCCAAGGAAGCATAAAATCAGATAAATGTGTCACGTTTCACACCACAAATCACCAATTTCTTTCGCAAGGAATTTCGAGTGCCTTGGCTTTCCGCCTCCATTCACTCCTCGACAAAGGAAGCGGGCATAAATTAAACCCCGCGTCGTCTAGATTATTCCTAGCTTTTATAAGAGAGATGAGAATAAAAGTGAGTGAGGGAGAGAGAGAGGAAAAAAAGATTGTGATAAAAAAGTACCAAACAAAATAAATAAAAGTATGAATCAAATTATTTTTTTTTTCCTCTCGGTTATACTGACTATAATGAAATTCAAATGCGGTGACGACATACATCCCCCCCTTTCTTTTTGTCACAATAGTAAATTTACAATACTCTCGCAAATATTCATCATCTCAAAAATTAATCCTTATATTTTTAATTAACGAACTTTTGATTCTTTTCGGATCTCGATTTTTCTCCGATTATTACCAAATAATCGATTGTCACTATTCGATTAAGCGATTAATTTTGGTCTCGAGTTTTCGATTTATCGAACATAGTGACAATTATCAATTGTTGCTTTTTTTCGGATTTCGATTTTTCCCGATTATTAACCAATAATCGACTTTACTATTCGATTAATCGATTAATTTTGGTCTCGAGTTTTCGATTTATCGAACACAGCGACAATTATCAATTGTTGCTTTTTTTCGGATTTCGATTTTTCCCGATTATTAACCAATAATCGACTTTACTATTCGATTAATCGATTAATTTTGGTCTCGACTTTTCGATTTATCGAACACAGCAACAATTATCGATTATTACTCTCTTTTTCGGATTTCGATTTTTCTCCGATTATTAACCGATTATTATCGATTATTACTATTCGATTAATCGATTAATCGATTAATCTTGGTCTCGAGTTTTCGATTTATCGAACACAGCAACAATTATCGATTGTTGCTTTTTTCGGATTTCGATTTTTCTCCGATTATTAACCAATAATCGATTGTCACTATTCGATGAATCGATTAATCTTGGTCTCGAGTTTTCGATTTATCGAACACAGCAATAATTATCGATTGTTGCTTATTTCTTTTTCGGATTTCGATTTTTCTCCGATTATTAACCAATAATCGATTGTTACTATTCGATTAATCTTGGTCTCGAGTTTTCGATTTATCGAACATAGCAACAATTATCGATTGTTGCTTTTTTTCGGATTTCGATTTTTCTCCGATTATTAACCAATAATCGATTATTACTATTCGATTAATCGAGTAATCGATTAATCTTGGTCTCGAGTTTTCGATTTATCGAACACAGCACCAATTATCGATTGTTGCTTTTTTTCGGATTTCGATTTTTCTCTGATTATTAATTGATTATTATCGATTATTATCGATTATTATCGATTAGATCGTCAAGTCGAAAATTGTCATAATCCTTGAAAAAAAAACGATTTATTTTTGTTTCTCAAACACAGCTCTCGAGAATGATAAGGAACAATATTGACATTAATTATGCAACTTGCCACGAGAAATAGTTCGAAAATATATAAAATTTTCCTGTTTTCGCTGCCACAATCTTATTATGCAAATCAAGAGAAAACATTTACTGGAGGATGCTGTGTTTAAGATCAATGTGCAATTGTGCATACCTGTTAAACGTGGGTGTGATAGGTCAATATTGCAAAAGTTTTTACTTCCTCATTTCTCAACACCTACCCAAAAATAAGTTCCTGTTAAACACTTCCCACTGGTCAATGAATATAAAATATTATATATATGAACTAGAAAATTTAAATAAATTCACAGAGAAAAGGAAGTTGAAACAATTTTCCAGGAAAAATTTACGATATTTACCGGCGAATTTTTATTTGCTTTTTCTTGACCTTCACAGCAGTTATTTTACCGTTTTATTTCACATTACTTGCGGGGAATTTTCCCTATACTTTAACATTTTTTACCGAATTTTACGAATTACCGGGTCTTACCGATAATTGGCATCTGTTACGAACATTTACCAACACTTGTAGTTACAACGATTTGCCTACATTTACGATCCGTTGGGATGTTTTTTACGAACATGTGACATTCCCATCACTGATGGCAAAAAAACGTACTTGTAATAAATTTTTCATTGAATTTTCAATTAGAATGATGTCGGGTCAACGGTTGGCCATTAAAGTTGATTGTCATTGACCGTCAAGATAGTTATTACCCAATACTATATATATAACAATGAACGCTGTTATTGACCGTTGCTAAGGTCTTTGCAACTCCTCTGTGTAATACGTATATGTATTATAATTTGTGCATGAGAAGATAGAAAAGATTTTTTCCTTCTTTTTTCCAACAATGGAAGTTACATCACACGGAGTGCAAAGTACAATTTCATATATATCGATAAAGTGCATAGTTTAACACACATACACATTGCCTTATTCGAAAAGTGACATTATGTACTGCTTCCTTCCAATAGAGCGGAGAAATCTGATTTCTAATGTCCGTTTACCAATCCAAATATCGTCTTTATCACTCCTAACCTCCCACTCTTTTTGGTATCGTTCAGGTCAATTGGATTAATCTCAAAACGAATCGTCCTGCAGATCGAGAAGGCCACATTGATTCTCATTTACACTATTGGTCTATTCTTATTCCCTCATATTGCGCTGGATCATTACGTATGTTAATATTTACATTTAGATTGCAAAGCCTAATCGAAGTGACGCCGTGTGGTAATATAGTCGGCGCCATGGCGCTAAAGCCTGCTGGCGCCCGCTCTCTCTCTCTCTCTCCTCTCTTTTATAACATCGCACTTAACAGCAATCCTTTCCCACCCCCTCCTCACTTTCCTCTTCTTGTACCCTTTCCCCCTTCTCCCTCCTCTACCTTCTCACGTCAACATCTCCTCTTCCCCATAAATATACATTTGTCTCCTTACGCGACTGTTTTCTCTTTATACCTTTTTAGATATAAATCGATTACTTTCGAGATATGTAGAAAATATCGATCTTTGATTGATATTTCTCCAACTTCATCAATATCCTCCGAAATAGTATGATTTACATTTTATATTTACAGAGAGAATGGAATTTTTAAATGTCCGCATGCGCAGTGTAATATTAAGAGGGGGAAAGCAGGGTTGGGAAGCAAGACAATAGCAGTTTTAGATTAGTTTGTATATTGAGGGGGAAAGTTCCAAAAAGCGCCACTGGACAAACGCCCCAATCCTGTTGAATGACATTTTCAACTTTGTTTTTGTCAACTGCCCAACCCTGTTGGATGAAAAGGTAAGTGGCCAATTCCACCATTTTGCTATAGTAAATGTTCAGCAGGGTTGGGAAGGTACATAAAAATCCCTAGGATTTCACCAGATTTCACAATATACCATTTTGCTATAGTAAATGTTCAGCAGAGTTGGGAAGGTACAAAAAAATCCCTAGGATATTGTGAAATCTGGTGAAATCCTAGGGATTTTTTTGTACCTTCCCAACCCTGATGAACATTTACTATAGCAAAATGGTGGAAATGTCAAATGGTGGAATTGGCCACTTAACTTTTCATCCAACAGGGTTGGGCAGTTGAAAAAAACAAAGTTGAAAATTTCATTCAACAGGGTTGGGGCGTTTGTCCAGTGGCGCTTTTTGGAACTTTCTGGGGGAAAGCAGGGTTGGGAAGCAAGGCACCAACAGTTTTCGATTCGTTCGTATAAATATTGTCCGAAAATACATTTATCAATTGATTTTTATTCTCCATTGCGTGCAATTTGGTAAAAAAAAATTCATATAGGTTCATTAGGAAATTTTTTTCTTTTCAACTTACTGTAGTCATTGGGGCAGGATTTACAGCATCGTCCCGGAAGTAATACTGGTTCATCGCATGTCAACTTGGGACACTCGTTTTTAATGTTTCTGCACTGAACTCGAGCAATTATTCGTTTCTTTTTTTGTATCTGTAAAAGCAAAAACAGGAATATGATAATTTTTTTAAGCAAATTATAAACAATAATAATAATAATAATAATATAAAATTATATGATTATAGATGCGGAGGCAAATTAGGCATAGGTTAAGGCCATTGGACAATAAACGCACGGAAAACTTATAGGTTATGTTAGATTAATATTTAAAGTGGGAAAATAATAACGATTGAAAAATTTACAACCAAACGTAAAATTACTACTAGAACGTAAAATATATAAAATTTACTTGTGTGGTATTTTATTTTTATTAATTTATTTTTTTTTAATTAATTCACATATAATATGAATGTATATAATTTTTTTTAGTCGTAAATTTGTATAATTGATGACATGTTGATTGATTGCATCATCATCATCGCAGACTTAATCAAGACTAATCGTATTCTGATGACACAATCATTTATAGTCCAGCTTACATATATATATGTGCACACATTTTATTGAAATCATTTTACGAATATTATTTAGAACGGGGCAACTTCGTAAAACTCTATTAATGGAGGCTGACGACGAGGGAGTTAAAAAAAAAACCATTGACTCCTTTATTATAATGGGCAATAAAAAAATAAACTGCGATTAAGAATAATGGCATAACACTATTATTGCTTTTCTTATAGTTTCTAGACACAAGTCATTCGTTTAGTGCTTTGTCGAGACATTTTTTTTATGACTTTCATGATATATATATATATATAAGTTTCGGAATATTAATTAACATATTTAATATAATTTTTTTTCTCCTTAAATTTATACGATTAATTATCACCTTTTTTTCAAGACTATCCCTTTTTTTCAAGATATTGATTCTAGGCCAATGGATTTAGGAGAAGGAAAAAAATTTTTTTTTACTTCAAGAACGAGATTTGTTACTTTTTTATTATTAGTACGCGATCATAAGAAAATGTAGGTTTATGTTTTTAGAGTATTTTTTATTTAATTTGAGAGTACTGACTCAGTACAAAGTTATTAATATTAATTGCGGGTGATAAACATTGGTGTAAATTGTCGTCCTTAGGCTTCCACCTCTCTCTCTCTCTCTCTCTCTCTCTCTCTCTCTCTCCCCCCCCC
>JUFY01023450.1:0-12383 GCA_001855655.1 Leptopilina clavipes | reverse complement strand
TATGGAAGAAAAGAATGTTATGTTTTTTATTTTCTAAAAACGAAAATTTTTTCTCGTTTACGATTTTATGACAAACATTATAATCCTTTATTCTGTAAAGATTATAGCTGTAAAGTAATTACCATGTCGCGAATATTCTCAAGGTCTCAGACATGATTTTCCTGGGTGTAATTCTCATTGTATTAGTAACCGAAATGAAAGTGTATATCTATATTACTCTACCTTATAGGTACAGTCAATTAACTATATACATAGCAGTTCAACCATTGAGACATAATTTAAAATTTTTATATTTTTAACTAAATAAAATGATAAGTATTTTAATAAGTTTTAATAAGTTTTTTAATAAGATTTTTTCCAATTTAAAAATTTATAAACTATTAACAATTGAAATAATTTTTATCTTTTTCTTACAATTTATTATGTTTACTTATTAACACCATCTGACTGTTAGGTCAAGTAATTGTGGCAATGTTAATTTGTC
The DNA here is from genome assembly GCA_001855655.1 of Leptopilina clavipes. NCBI lineage: Eukaryota > Metazoa > Arthropoda > Insecta > Hymenoptera > Figitidae > Leptopilina > Leptopilina clavipes. The sequence continues at coordinate 11,899 of JUFY01023450.1, read as the reverse complement.
GGCTACTTTTCTCCTATATAAAATATTTGAATGGATTGTTGATATTTGTTGAATTCATTAGTATAAAATACTTGGAAATTGTATAGAAAATCTGAACAGTCACGTTACTTCTAACAGCACAATTTTTGAGACTATTTCCAAGAATTTGATAAATGATAATAATTAATTTAACAAATATTAACACTCTCGCACATCACTAACCTCCTCATCATATTTTAGACTTCTCCTTAAAATCGCAACTCAATAATTTCTATAGGTTCTAAATTGATAACGTCGAATTTTTAATTTTACTGTTTTTTTACTGTAGAATTTTTATTTAATAACATTGTCATATCTAATAATTTTTATCTAACTGAATTTCAATTAATTCGTGCAAATTTTCAAATAGCAACATTTCCATTTCATCGACACTTCACTTGTTCGAACTTTCATTTATTCGAATTAACATTTGACAGAATCATGAAGTCTCCGAATTTTCATTTGATCGAACTTTCATTTGATCTACTGACTGCACATCTAATCTAATCTAATAACCGAGCCCGATCAGGAGTTCCCTTGCAGATAGCTGGCATTATAAGGTAACAACCTTATAATTCCAATGGGTAACAACCCATTGTACATTGTACCTGTCTCCAAATCGCTCGTTTATAATCAACTTATTTCAGAGTCTTATTCTTCTCCAGAAGTCCAATAACTTCTCTACTGATAAGTTGTTTTATCCTGCTCGGGGTCAATAAATGATTGACCTTCATACACAGAGAAAACGGAGTGTTGATTTTGTTGCGGGTAATATATTGACGGGGTAATTTTAATTTAGGGTAAATTTTCAAATTTACCTTCGCTGAGTATAACTTTTACCTTTGCTTGGTGTAATTTTGACTAGCAACAGGATAGAATTATATTTTTATACCAATGAGGGATAAAAATTTTCTGTCATAGAGTAGATAGAATTACATTTTTTATACCAATCAGGGATAAAAATTTTCTTTTCTAGATTAGATAAAATGACATTTTTTTACCAAATGTTGGATAAAATTTTTCTCTTCTGGAGTGAATAAAAGTGAAAATTTCTCCAATTTTAAGTGTTAAAATAACACTCTCGAGCTAAAATTTGTTGCAGGTTATTTTAACACCGAATTCAGTGTCAAAATAACACTCATATCTTACATTTTAAGCAAAGATAGTGGTATCATTATGAACACTTAAAATTAACTTTTTCTGTTCCTCTTTTCTATAATATAGCAGGATTAAAATTTGTAAATAATTTAAGATAAATAGAGTAGTGCTAAAGCTGATAGTCAATACTTACATAATTTAATTTAATTATCATTTCACTAATCAGTAATATAGACGCTTGTTAATTCTAGTATTAAGGTTCTTAGAACTTTCTCGCATCACACGTTTTCCCTGTGGTTACAAAACAAATATTGAATGTCACAACTTCAATATGAAACAAGATTATATATAAAGTTTCTTTTACGTAATGTGGAATAAAAGTAATATTTTTTAACTGACCAGTGGGAGATATAAAGCAAGTGTGTTGATTTTTTTTTCCATTCAAGATACTATCGATCAGATCGAAAATTGTTTTTACAAAGCGATAATCGTCACGATTGGTCAACAGGGACGTTTTATCTCTTGCACTGGAAACCAAATATAGATAGGTACTAGAACAAATAACGTAACTGGCTCATCTCGTGCATGTTTCTCATAAACTGCAAGGGTTTGATGTACAAAGTAGAGAAAAAAACACGATGAGAATAAACCACTGAAGAAAACGGCGAGAAACATCTTACGTTTACTTTATCGATTGAACAGAGCTCTCAGTCTTTTGCGTTTATTCAGAAAAATATATGTCGATGTTGGAAAATAAGAAAAAACATATTTGCGCTTTGATGAAAAAGACCTTTTTTCCTCGAAGATGGAAAAAAGGTTTAATTTCATTCTTGACCTACTAAAACATCCAAGCATCGTCTCAGCAGGTTTGCTATTCGTATAGTGAAGTAGGTCGTATTTTGAAATTTCGCAAAATATTTATACTAGAAGAATTACATTATATTACAGAAAAAGTAAATTTTATTTTTTGAGAAATGTTACAAAATTTTTCTCTTTTATTCGTTTTTCAGATACTGTAAAAGCATTAAATTATTTTTATTAGATCATTGTACAAATAAAATTCATTAAAATTAAAAAAAAACGAAATGTATTTAAGAAAATAATTTTGCTTGAGTTTCAATTTTCCTTGAATATTTGGCTACTACATGCTTCAAACGATCAAAGTTAATTTTGAGATTTTGGAAATTGGGTGAATCGATAAATTGCAATTCGTCCGAGATAAATTGAAAATCAACAGATACGTGAGGTAGAAACGCAGAATCTGTTGATCGCGTCACGTGATGAGAGTTGGTAGCATGAGAGAAAAGCAAAGGCGAGACAGTGAGAGTGCGATTTGGTCAGCTCTCTGCATACAGCACGCACGGAATCCGATAACATTCCCTCATTCCACTGTGATTGTTATCACTCGTCCTTTCCCTCCATCTCTTTCACTTTGTCAATCTCATTCCATATTCTCTAAAGACATTTTGCCAATTCTATTCAGCAATTGATCGATATTTATTTGCTCGAGCATTTTTTTTTTAACAAACACAAAATTTTCCTATTCAATATATTTTACAATCCCGGGATGATTAATTTTTTAACGCAAGAATAAGTAAACTGATTTTTTGTGAATTATTTGATATAAGAATTAAAAAAATAAATGAAAGTTTCAGGAGTTTTTCTCTTTAATAAAAAAGTCACTGTAAATCTAGTTACTAGTCCAATTATTCTAAACAAATCGAATAACGAAACAAGATATTTGCCAAAGATTATACAGAGACAAGAACTCAACAAGGGTCGATGCACTATCAGTTATCCCCATAAGGACCGCCGTTGAAGCAACTGCTGTCATTCGTAAAAGACTATAGCGTAAAAGAAAGGAACAAGAAAAATAATGAGCTCGTCATAAAAATAGTATTTTATTGAATTTATACATATTGACAATAGTGGAAAATATGTATCTTTTTTCGAATATAGTAAATATATACATAAAACAGACAAACATTTATTTTTTGTATACAATAATAATTATTATTATTATTCTAAAATAATTATTATCTCATTAAAAAGTTTTCAAAAAGTATTTTTTTTCATATACTCCTGCGATTTTAATCTTGTAACTAATAACAAACATTTTCTTTTGTTTTAGGTAAGTTGAATTGTTTTCTTGCTGAGCTGCTTTGTAAGTAAAACCTTCTTTTGAAAATTTCAAATCATAACTATTTTACAGAGATATCGAAAAATGATAAGAATAATAACATATGTTTGCTATTCCCCAGTGTCTTTAAAAAAATAAACAGCTTTAATATGTCACGTTATGATTTTTTTAATTCATAAATAAATGAGTTGAAAAAAATTACAAGACTGAATTTTACGATCATCTGGCATAATATACGCGTGGAACGCAATTGAAATTGCAGTGGCGGGAAGACACAGCTTTTAAATACGTGACCCGTAAATTATTGCATAAAGGGACAAAGCACGTGCTGAACTGGACCTCGAGCACACTTTAGAGTGGGCAGAAGTAAATTTGAAACCGCACTTCTAACTATGATCAAGACCGCTTGCAGAAATGTCAGTCCAGAGGCTCCTCTGAACCAAAGACTTTTCTGTTTACTGCAAAAAAAAATAAAATTAAAGAGAAAATTTAAAAACGAACTTTACCTCTTGTTCTAGGCATTAAAATATATATATATGCCTATATAAAGTACACGAAACAAAAGGTTGGGAAAGCGTGAGGATGGTGAACCACAGTTCACGATAAAGCTGCGATAAAGGGAAAAAGGCGCACTCAGAGTAAAAAATAACAGGAAAATTTCACATTGTACTAGAGGAATCAAAAATCAACGATTGATCAAACACGTACCCGTGGTTTTTAGAGTCTAGAGGTTCTGGTTTTATTCTCCGTGTAAATCTCGTAAAGTCACCCTGTCAAGCGAGAAAAAAATTGACAAGTTGCAGTTTATGTCATGTAAACAAAAAAGTTTTATGTTCAATTGATACAGAACGTAATTTACAGTTGGAGTTTAAAATTTATCGAAATAAAAATTTACCAAGAGAAAAAAGTTTTCAAACATAGAAAAACTATGATGTATAAAAAAATCTCTTTTTCAGTGTTTGATCAAAACTTTCAAGAAAGAAAAATAATTTTAGGGATTTTTATAAAATATTCTATTTCTGTGAAAGTAATCTACTCATCCGAAATAACAGTAGCGCATGTGGTGGAGCTTTCCACGAAATTTCCTCTGGAACATTATTTGGAAGGAATTTTATCTGATATCGTCTGCTTCCTCTTTACCAACCATCTCCAATTTATGTTTAATACAACGTCTACTCTCCCCTTTTGTCAGAGGCCTTGGAATTTTCTCCAGAGGGCCTCTGTCTCCCATGGGACCAAGAACGTCTCATTAGGTGCGATTCAATGTGTTGCCTGCTAAATCCCTGTCTCCCAGATTGTTCCATTTTCCTTCATACATATTTAAATTATTGAAATCGAGGTATTACCATATTCCATTGATTTATCGAACTACGGCAGCCCATGAGATTTTTATACTTACCAAATCAAGTCAGGCAAAAAAAAGGACGCGAGCGTCTTTCCTTACAACCCTTTTCACACCTACCCTTCTTTCTCTCTGTCTTCATTCTTCTTCCCCCTCCTTCCCGCTATTTTCATCTCTTCATCTTATCTCTGTCCTTTTTTCTCATGGCGATGGAAAAATTTCCTTCTTCCTCGTTGCCAGCATCCCTTAGCATCTTGCATCACGTGTAAATTTCCTGAGGACGGCGGCGAGGGACAAATTCTATTAGTTGGCGTACCGTGGCTAACCTTAATTTTCTTCTTCACTTCTTACAGTCGCCAGGGCATTGCCCTCTGGAATGTCTGCCAGAGACGTGGAAATAAAGTGAGTTGGTACACTGGTGGAATTGGTAGCAAGTTTTCGTGATACTGCAATACTATTGGAGTCCTCAACGAACTAAACTACAAGCGAAGAAAATCCGTTGGACTCATAAAAGAAAGTGACCTAATGTAGGATATGTTATTTTCCTGAGGTATAACTAAAGTACTTCTTGCTCATTCGTTTCCTGCGAATAAGAAGTTTTTTATTATGTCCTTACGACCAACTTCTCGTAGATATTTAATCTGAAAAGTGACAGTTTTATATCTGTTCTGATATGGATTGAGAGACATACCGAGAAAAGAAAAAAATGTATGTGAAGAGTAAAAAAGAGAAGAAATAATGTACGAAATAAATGTCAAGATGAAGTATAAAAACAGAAAAGTATGAAAGTTAACAAAGATGGAAAAAAAAACTTGAAAGAAAAATAATTCTTTTCAGCTAAAAATAGTCTTTTGGCTTTTTTTATTATTTCACTCGAACAATTTAATGATAAATTTTAGAGATAATTTTTCAATTTTTTTACATTAATTATAAGTGCTCCAGTTAAATTAATTAAAATCATTGTAAATTAAAAACATATTTCAGCAAACTTATATAGAATCGATTTAGACTATTTTTTGTTTTAACATGAATTCAAATTAAATAAATTTATTTTTACAAGAATTTAGCAAACATTTTGATTTATAATAATTATACAAGTCGATAACAATATAACTTATTTTAAGATAAAATTATTAATTCTGAGTTTTCAAACATTTGAAAAATTTAACAGAAAACACAATTATGTCTACCTGCTTTTGAGGTAATTATTAAAAAGAAGTTTAAATAATTTTGCCCGTCCTCGACCTACACTCGAGTCACAAAAATCACCGTAAATATATAGTTTCTTTTGGCTTCTTGTTACTTAATATATAGGGGAGAGTGTTGATGGTTGGGGCAAGTTTTGACTTTTGCCCGTAACTTCCGTTATAGTTCGAATTTCGCATTTTCTCGCATATGTCTGGAAAGATCGTCTAAAATTCAATGTTTTTTCTAAACATCGTAAAATTATTGGATCATAAGTGTAAGAGTTATAGGCATAAAAAAGGCCGTTTCGGTTGAGTGTCAGGTGTTGATGGTAGAGACACCTTAGAAAATCAATGAAATTGGAAGATGATTAGATATGAAACTTAAATGCTAGAAAAAGGCTTAAATAAGTTTAAAAATCAAGAAAGGAAACATGAAATTGAAATAAAATGCCCTCTGTCAGTTTTTTAGCGAAATTTAATGTTTTATTTTATCGAAGATATAAAAAAAAATTAATTTCCCCAAATATTATTATGATTAGCTAAAGAAAAATGGAAATGACGTTTTTAGTACCGTGGCATCATAAGTGCTATTTGGCGGACTGTTTAAATTTACCTTTAAAGTCACATTTCACAGCCTTATCCCAAAAAGTAATTTCATTAAAGGTTTAAGACTTTAATGAAATGACTGTTTTCGCTACAGAAACGAAAACAGACAAACCACGATCCTTTGTAGTTTCGGAAGAATATTATGCAGTGATTAAAAAATACATAGATTTGCGACAGAAGAACACGCTTTTTAACAAGTTTTTAATTAAATTTCAAAATGGAAAATGCTGCCGCCAACCTGTTGGCATTCATAAACTTGAAAACACTACAAAAGATATCGCGAAATACCTCAATCTAACAGATTCAGAAGTATTCACCTGCGATGCATTCCGTCGATCATCTGCAACGCTTCTAATTGACTCTGGCTCAAATTTAACTGAATTAAAACGCCGTGGCGGATGGAAATCCAGATCAGTAGCTGAAGGATATATTGCAGAGCTAATGGCTTTTATCGGCATCTGACCAAAAGCAAAATAATTTCTTTAACAAAGAAAATTCTTCAGCTTCCATGGTAAACGTCGTTATCAGTTTATCCCGTTTACCAATTTTAATACTGCGTGATAATAATATTCTACATCTAATAATTGTCAACAAATATATATTTAAGTCTGTTTTGTTTTGTCATATTGAGTTTTTAAATTATTCAATTCTAATAACTACACAAGGTTTCATTAGCTTCGCAACTAATGACTCCAAAGATCGCAGTGCAACTAAATTTTAACTTTAAGGAAACTTTCGGTGCTATGTGGGAATGTTATCCAGTTGGCAAGGGGAAAAGGGTTATCATTAGGACGTCCATGTTCAAAAGACGTATTTTGAACATATAAGATGCTTTTAAGACGTAAGGTGTCTTTGAGACGTCCTAAAGATACACAGTGATCCCGTGCCCACTGTGTAACCAACGTTAACTTTTCCATCTGAGAAATTAAGAAAAGTGGAACGTTTTTCCGAATGTTAATATAATAAGAAAGGAAATGATATAAAGAAATGTAGTAAAGAGGAAAACTAAGAAAAATGGAAATGATGCAAAAACATTGAAAAAAATTTTTAAATGCGAATATGGAAAATCTGCACTGTACAATGGACTCGAATTGAATGCAATGGATGGGACACTAAAGTTTTTCACAGGCTGTTGCTTTGTAGTGCTACTCTTTGAGAGCAGTATTGGAATATTTTTCTCTTCTTCTGCCTGGAGCATTGATAGAGTTATGATAACGGAAAAGAGACTATCTGTTCTATTTTAAATCGAATATATTTTCACTTTTACACTTTTTGTATTGAAGAATAAAAACTAATATTATAAAAATCATTTACAAAGAAAAATCTTATCCTTTGTGTTATTGGCCGTTACTTCCTTTTTTGAAACTTAAAACTAAATATTGCCTTATGAATGTCAAAAAGCAGATTTAATTCTTTTATGATTATTTACAACTTTCTCGTAAACTTATTTATCCATCACAAGGACAAAGTAAAGATATTATTTTTGCAATACACGTTACTGGCGTTTGATTTTAATCATCCCAGTAATGCATAGAAACTATTTAAATTTAATGTCGAGTTTGGATTCAACTTTTACCAGAATTATAAATGCGAACGGCGGTCAAATTACGCCATTTGAAGTTTCTGACGTTTTAACGATAGCCGGCCATTAACTTCTAATGAGCCAATGTAACTAACAACGGATGAGATTTTCCAACTTTACAACCAATAAAAGCCTGGTTCCTGAGTGTGTTTGGGTCAACCAGCCTCCCCAAAGGATTTTACCCCTTTCCCAACAGAGCTTTCGCCTTGCATTCACCGTAGACACCATCTTCAAACATCAACTTGCTTTTAAGCAATGAGGGAAGGAATAGACGACCAAGTAGCAACTTTACACCTATTTTATGGAGGCTGATATTGCATTTCGAGTCGTGATAGCACACGCTCTTCTTCCCTAGCAAAAATATTGGCTCGAATAGCGAGGATAAAATGTAGACGCACTCAGAATAGGGTAAAAGGTCATTTGGCTTATAGGGTGCCAGCTTCAAATACACCTACTTATGGCCCGTGACATGGATTTTAAGTACTCATTTAAACGCGAAAGAGGTTCCATAAGAGTCGCCTCCATAACCAAGTTGTTCCTTTGAATGATACATTTATTAACTTTGGATTACAATGGATATTCTCATATATAGTCTGTAATATCCAAGAAAAAGTCATCTAAGAGCTTTTTTATTTTCTTTCCAATAGTTTATTTTCTTATTTATCTGCATTAGAGATTATTCTCTTAAATAATTGATTTATCACGATAGTATACACAAAAAAACGCTGTTAGATATATATAACAAAATTTTTATCATCTTTACTGAATTTGGAATTTTTATGTATTTTATATATAGCTATATTAATTTAATTCTTATTTAACTGCTTTTATCCGTTACCTACATATTTTTTTTTACTATTTATTTGTTTATACACCCGTCTTAAGCTTTATCTAGCTATACAAGTATTTCTTACAATTTCTCTTACAAATTTTCTTAATAACCTTATACTAATTTTTGCGCCTACAGAACGTCTTGAAATTAGGAGTACTCGCATTTGCCTGGACCACCCGTCTAATGGGTTTTCTCGCCAGAGGAGAGGGAAACTGTAGAAAACCTCTCCTGAGTACAACCGGTTTATCGACAGCCGAGTTCTAATGGTGTGTACTGGACAATAATCGACAATGCACATCATTATACCTCGACGTCAAACTCACTTGATATATTACGAATGTAGTGAGAAGACATAGGGCTATAGCGAGAGTTGAAGCGCGGTCACCAAATACATACTCACTCTGTACTTAGGTGTGCTTAACCTCGACGATCGCAAGACACGGAGTCTCACCTGCGTGATATACCATCGGTGCTCATCCAAATATGAACAGGTATTACTGTTCTCGGAGGGGCATAGATAGAGATCACAACTCGTTTTTCTCCATCAGTGGCAACCTCAACTCCCACAGCATTAAAGAAAGAAGATACCTGTATTTGATAATACTTCCTCCAAAAGAATCCCTATCTGACTTAAAAGTGTTGAAGCCGTATACTTCCCAAACAGGCTGTTTATTGGAAAGCCAAGTTTCCGAAATGGATAAAATATCTAAGTTGTGCTGATGTAACAAGGCCGACTAAGATCCAGTAAACCTTACGCAGCTGATTAGTCTTTAAAGGGATCTTCATATGTGACCTGGTAAGTTAAAAGGAACAAAAAAATCAATTTTCTCTTTTTAGGTGATTCTTATAGAAAAAGGTGTGCTTTAACTTTAAGAACGTTTTTGTCAAAAACTTTATTTTGTACGTATGGTCCCTTTTAACTTACCAGGTCACATATATGTAATTTGATTCTTGAGCATTAGATTCCTATGAAAAAATTTATTAAATTTTAATTTTATAATAAATAATAACATAATGATTTTTATATATCTAAATCATAATTCTGTAGTTTATTGTTGTAATTATTATTAATCCTTGTTTTTCAGAATGGCAGGGCATTTAGAATTATCTGAAAGACTTGTAGAAAATATGTACGAAGTGACCGACAAACTGAGCTTCTTTTTATGTGGACAAAAACCTAACCACAAGGCTGGGCAACATTTAATCATTCCAGAATGGTCGGGAGAATCAGATCGTAGTGAATTTTCTCTGGAAGCACGGAATAAATTACAAATGGTACGTTTAAAAAATTTATTATAAACATTCCAAAATTTTATTTCTTGACAAAGTTACTGACAAATTATATTTTTCAGCTGAAAGCATCAATTTAAATTCAGATAAATATCTCACAATGAGAGATAATCTTATGTAGAGTCGTTGATTACAAATCTAAAGTCTAACTTTTACATCTTAAAATAGAGGACATAATATGGAGTCTATATGTATAGAAGATTTTCTTGTATTGAATGCATATAACACCACGCATATTTCGATTATAAAGTAGAGCAACACGGTTTTTTTATATCATCTATGGATTATTTTTATATTTCTAAATCAAGTGATTAATATTTTTTTTCGAAACTGTTTAAAGAAAATGTTATTCTTTGTCTGTTTCAGTTGCCCAACCATTTGCTAGAAGAATTAGTAATGGACGTTTATGATGAAGTTGATCGCAGAGAAACAGACTCAAGTGAGTAAACATTATTTTAAATTAAACATTCAAGATTGTATTGTATATAATTTTAAAAGATTATAAAATTCTTAGTATTTATTTGAAAAATAAATTTTAAAAGTTAATGAATTAGTGTACAGATATACATATTATCTTGATTTCCTGCTATAATTCATTTTTTATGAATGATTAACTATCTCTTACTCACATAGTTTAAAATCTATTTTATAGATAATGTATCATAATATCTTCTAAAATTTTTGTAAAAATCTTTTGCAAAAACCAAAGTAGTCTCGAAATTTTTAAAAACTTGAAGCTGTAGTAATTCTGTAATTGACAAATATAATTAGTGTTAATTTATTACATTTTTCTTTAAAAAAATATTTGAGTAGTTTGGTTTCAAATGCGTATAAGTTGACAATTTAAGTATGATCTATTTAAGTAACATTATTATATGACTTTGTGTTCTAAGAAAGAAAAAAATTTTTTTCGGACTTAATAGAGATTGTAAGCCATGAACGAGACAAAAATTAAATATGAAAACTATATTATGCAAAAGACAACAGTAGAGAGACTCTGAATTAGTGAATCATTGAGTGATAAATTAAGTAATGAAAACAATAAACCTTATTTCACTACTTAATGGCAAGGAGCTTCATTCAGATTGCAAAAACTTGTATAGGTTAATTGAGCGTGTCACTGCAATAATCGGTCGAGCGCTCAGACACACATACTAATACCAGAATCCGAAGTCCGTTTTGCTCCATCACGTCAGGATTTTTTTCTAATCTCAAAAAACATGTTAGATTTTGAGAGGTAGGAGATTTTTTTAAAAATTGATGGATTTACTTCAAACTTAATATCTGGGGGTTTTTTGGGTCGCTGATTACGAATCTGAAGTTAGATTTTCAAAATTCAAAATATTATTATAGTTAATAATTATATCCACTTGTATCAGACTTGTATCAGACTGATCTTAATTCCCCTATTTTCCATACTAACTCTTTATTACTCCTCCCCTCTTTGCTCTCATTTACCTTCTTCCGCTTTGTCTCCTTCCTTTCTATACCCAGTGGGCACCGGGACGTCTTAAAGACGTCTTTTTTGTCCGTGGACATACTGGGACAATGATGATAATGTCTCTGAGACATCAAGAAGACAACTAAAGGACGTCTTTAAGACGTTCAATGTCTGCGCCAAAAGACGTCCAAAAGACGTCTAAAAGACATTAAAAATGACGTCTAAAAGACGTCTTTAAGACATCCAAAAGACATCTAAAAGGCATTAAAAAAGACGTCTTTAAGACGTCTTTTGGACGTCCTTAGGAATCTTAAATATTTTTGCTTCAGTACACTCTTCTAGTTCTAACACAGTAATTATTAT
>JUFY01023449.1:0-11148 GCA_001855655.1 Leptopilina clavipes | reverse complement strand
GTCAACATAACCTTATTTAATGCGGCAATTTTACAGTCTTTGGTACAAATACAGTTTGAAGATGGATAATTCCCAAAAAGATTTTTTACAGTGCAATTAAAATGTGAGACAAATTATCTATTTAATAATAAGTATTTTTCTATGCAAATGTGACAGTGAAAAAATTACTGAAAGAATTTCTAACAGTTTTTAAATAATTATCTTGAATTTTTTGATTTTTACTTTATTCATGGCAATTTTAACATAGTACCCTATAAATAAAATATTTACTCAAGTGTCTACCAAAAATTTCATTCATAATATTTTATATTTGGAGAAAAACATAGTGAAGAAGTTTTGATTGTATGATGATGTCCAATGTATAGGTTAATTCAAGTTGGTATTTTTCCATATTAATTAAATATATATATATATATAATCAATTATATTTTTAATATTTATACTAGTATAATTAAGTTAATCTTATTACTTACATTAAATTCAGTAGTTTTTTATTAGTTATTTATTCTCAAGTATACGTACACCACAATAAATAATTGTAGCCACGTTTTTTTTCCTAATAACTTTTCAATATTTATTCAACAAATTTTTTAATTCTAGAAAATTATATAAATGACTAAAATATTTTTACACTTTAAACTAAATTGAAAAAGGAATATATAATGGAAAATTATAAAAATTATAAACCATTCCCCAAGATTTTTATTTTAATGTAAATTAAAAATAACAAAATCTGAATTTATAAGAAGAATTAACTATTTATTCATTACTATTTACAAGTCATTTTCAATATCTTTCTATTTCTAAAAAAAAAATTAAAAATTCATTCTTCTTTCTTTCTCTCTCTCTAACGACTTATTAGTAATCTCATGAGCAGAATGTTCGGAGTCTCAAGCATTAGAGTGAGCAAATACGAAGAGAGATAAGTTACTCCAAACACTCCCATAAATGTGGTACTCTGTAAAATAATTTTTATCCAATTATTTAAAATCTTGTAAAATTATTCAAATGTTTATACATTTTTTTTTATTAAATATATTATGTATTATTATATTATTTTTTAATTATTATTAAAGTAATTAATTTTTTCCACGTGAATACTTACATTACTTAAAAAGTCAACATGTTGAGAAGACTCACTATGAAGGAAGAGAGAATTAATTATAAAAGGATTTAATAAATAAGCACAATAAGTGAGTCTACTTAATGGAATCCATCCTCTAAAGGATAGAACTTTGTTGACAATTCCTGAAAAAAGCATATTTACTATTGAATTTTTAATTTACAATAATTTCAGCAAAAAAACGAAATTTTTTTAATTCTCTTATTGTAAATATTTTTATACAGTTTTTATTACATAAAAAAAATATCTTTTTCTTCAGTAATTTTTTCTTTTTTGTTTTTACCTCCATGATGTGTACAACAAGCGATGAGCAACCATGAAAGACCAACAGCCCATATTGTTCTACTGAATCCAACGTAATATGCTGCCGACAATACGGAAATGTACCTTTTCCAAATGCCAAAAAGTACAAAGAGATTACAGGAACTTCCCAATATCCAAAAAATTACAACAGTTCTCTAGAAAAAAAGGGGAGAATTAATTTTGATCATATTCACCGATGTAATTTAATATATTCAAATTGTCCGTCAAGTCTACTTAGAGAAGAGAATTTACTGTTTTTAAAGGTAATTTATTATTCAGCTTTATCAAAATATACGCAGTGATCATTCCCACGATATATGGTCCTATTCTGGTCCAAGGAGGATCATACAAAACATCGAGCATGTGATATTGTGCATCTAATCTAGAATTTTCCGCATGACAAAAACAAAAATTAGAATTATCGTAATTTATATTTCATGTTTTACAAAAAAAAAAAAAGAATGTGTCTTTCTCAATCTTACGTGGGGACGTATCCGTAAATATATGAAATATAACCGGTTATTCCAATCGATCCCATCATTATTAAAATCATTAAAGTTGAAGCTAAGCAAAAACATCTGAAAATGAATAGAAAATAATTATAATTTTTTCGTACTAAGAATTATTGTATTTTTTTAAATTAAATTTTTTCGTTAAATTTCGATTTTTCTTTAACTCACATGGAAGACAAAATTAGAAGAAACGTTCCAATTATGAAAAATTGCATGTCGTTCGATAAATACCAACTCCAAGACATACACTGGAACAAGAATAATAATTTTTTATATCAATATTAAATTGAAATTCAACAACAACTTAAATTTACTTTATTTGACAATATTTCTTTTTTCTTTAATTTTTTTTCCTCTTTTTTTCGAAAGAAGGACATACATTTTTTTCAAAATGAAATCAAATAGTTATTGAAAGAGAAATAAAAAAATATTTACCATTTTATCTCTACCAAAAAGATTATTGATGTAAAGAATATTTCTCCACCAATATTTTGCACAAACATCTTGTGGTCGTTCAGACATGTAAAATTGTGAAACCTCACCGTACCAAGCTGAATTTATTTCAACGATTCCGACAACCATCATATAAGCTGGTGTCAATCTTAACGAAAATGACATTTTCATTAGAAAAAAATTTAATTACGTAATATTATAATTGATCATATTTTAAACTTACAATGACTAAATTACAGAAATTACACATTAAGAGAAATATATTTTTTCATTATTATATATATTTACTCATTCTTACCTGATTTAGAGTAAATAAATCATTTTCAAGTCTCTAATGTCTATTTTTAAGTTCTAACAAATTAGAATTTCTTACACAATTTATAAACTGTCTATTGAAATTCTACAACGTAAATGTACAAACTAAATTATTTAACAATCACAAGCAATATTGTTTTCCTATTAATTATTTTATTTATTATTTTATTTAAAAACAAACATTAAATATTTTAAAAAAAGGAATAATAATTTACCTGATAAACCTCTTGAGGACAGCTCCGAAAAATTCGCTAATTTTTCTATAATAATTAATTGGTTGTTTATCCATTTTTTTCCTCTTTTCATTTAAATACAAATACGAGACGAGAAATCCACTAAGAAAGAAAAATGTATCAACTGATAATGTTGAATTTGAAATTATTTGAACAGCAAAACCTTCGGACAATCGCCAAGACCATGGTTTATTGTCTATTTAAAATAAAAAAAGAAATATTTAACAAAAATTTTTATTAAATAGAAAAAAGAAATTATAAAGAAAAAATAAAATACTCGCCAGCGTAATCGCTCATGTAGAAAATTGTATGAATCATAATAATCCATGCCATTCCCAAAAATCTTAATCCATGAATCACTGGTATCGAGTCGGAATTTAATTTCGTTGTGAAAATAATTTTTGTATTCGTATAAATTGAAAAACACAAAAGTACTCTTTCCCAAGTACTTTGACAATGTTTTTTTAATGTAATTGATTCTAAACATTTGCTGGTTTCTTTCGATTCTAAAAATTTGCAAAAATTCAAAATTCTCATTTTAGATTGAATTTCAAAAAAAAAAAGGAAAAATATTTTTAATCGAAAATATTTTAGTTACAGCTAAAATTATAAATTTTATAATACATAATATGAAAAAACGGAGAATTTGAAAAATTCCTACCATTGTTATTGGCGATATTATTTTCAAAATGAACAAACTTCTTTTGCATTTTTATGTATTTTTGATAAACCAGAACATCATAAATTGTCCCCATTAGCATTAATAATAAAATAGACGAAAAAACGATTCTGTAACAAAAAAAAACTCAAGATATATATTTTAAATGAAAACAATTTTTAAATTCAATTATATATTAGATAATATAAATTGCAAATTAGAAATCAGACCTTCATATATATTTTAAAATAAATTTTTTGCCCAAAAATGTGTCCGGTTTTTTTTTTTTTTTTGCTTCATTTCCGATTTTCTCATTGTCGTTTTTTACTTACAAAATAAAAATCCTCCTTGCACCCATTGACAATTTATCCTCTGTTAAATTTTTAATTTCAACTAATTTAAAATCTGCTTTATACAGGTCATTAATCAACAGAGTTCGTTCCTGAAACGTCTTATTTAAAATTAATCCAATTTCCATCATGGTACAAGTGGCCGGCAAACAAAGACCAAGAGTAATTATATTCTGCGGAGAAAACAAGTAAATTAAAAAATTTTTATTTTTATAAATTACAATTTTTAATTATAAAAAAAAATAGTTAATAATTTTTGTGCTTTCTATTTATATGATACAGGCAAACCTCTCTACGGCGGAATCCCTTCAGGTAAGCTTAAAAGGGATTATATCGGTGAGAGTTGTGTGACTGTGTGAGTGCCATCAAATTCAGGGCCGAAAAGTTCTATTAGTGATATTTTTCTATTTAAATTACTTAATTTATATTTGATTTATAATTTTTGTTTATTTTATAATATATTTCATAATATAAAAAATAAACATAAAAAATTATGAACTAAATAAAAAACAAATCAAACTAATTGTTAGAAAAATAATTATAATAATTAAATTTTATTTTTTTACTGTAGCCGAAAGACAGTATTGTTATCATATTTTTAAATAATGTTATTAATAAATTATCATAATTTCTATTTCATATTTAAAGATCCTATGGTTTAAATGGTTGATACATCCCTGAGCCCAAACAGCAAGTAATATAACCTTAATATCACTGTAATGTAACATTGGACATTCGTAATCTTACCTGTAATATTACAGTGAACTTACTATCATATCAAAATGTCCGCCGCAAGGTAATATTACACGTTGATATTGAGGTAATATTACATAGTAATGTTGAGGTAATATTACACTGTAATATTAAAGTAATATTGAGGTATAATATTACATGATGAACTAAAATACTTAGTGTTTTTTCATAAAAAGTTTTTCGATGGGTTTTCATTTCTATTTTTCCTTGTTTATGATTTAAAATGAAATTTCTTAGTTCAACAAGTATTATTACGTGAATATTACGTTTAATATTATGGTAATATTACATGCAATATATTACCATGCAGCGGGCATTTTAATATCACAGTAAATTCACTGTAATATTACAGGTAATATTACGAATATCCAATGTAATATTACAGTGATATTAAGGGTGCTATTTGGGTAGTAACATAATTTGGAAAAAAGAAAAAATTTTTTGTAAAAATGTAAATTTTTAACCTTTAATTTGTTTAATTGTCTAAATTTCCAATATAATTTATACTTTATAAGACCAATCGATTTGTCTTGATGCAAAGAATAAGATTTTATTATATATCAACACAATTTGGAAAAAATAAAAAAAAAATTTGTAAAAATAGTATATTAAGCAACAAGGGAATAAAGGCAGCCATTTGTTTATTGTGATTTTTGAGGCACGAGTGAAGGTCAAGGGCCGAGAAGGCGCTCCGAGACTGAAACGAGTGCCTCAAAAATCATCGTGAACAAATTTGGCTGCCATTGTTTCTGTGTTACTTATGATATTTTTTATTCCAAAGGCACAAACGTGGCGATTTCAGATAGCAGAGGACAGGGAGTAAAAGTCGTTCATTTGTTTGACCGCATGAAAATGACGACCATGTTTTCCCTAGGGAAAAAGTAAAAATTTTCATGCGGTTCAACAAATGAATGACTTTACACCCTGTCAGCTACTATCTAAAAGCACCATGTTTGTGCCTGTGGGATAAAAAGTAAATTTTTAAGCTTTAATATGTTTAATTTTCTAAATTCCCAATATAATTTATACTTTATATATCAACATATTGATCATAAAAAATTTTTTTGGAAGAAAATGGATTTTTGGATAAAAGGCCAAAAAAACTTTTTTTTAGTATTTTCAAAAATCCTTGTGTCCATTTTGTGTCCATTTATTAATATGGTAAATACGCCTACCAATTTTAACCCAAATTCATTAAAACCTCTTCGACTTATTATATATTCACAGAAAACGGAATCCACACACACATACACATCCGGACATTTGATCAGGGAATCATATATAAAATTTCTAAATAGAGGAAAATTTGTTTTCAGCATTTAAAAAAAATTATTTAATCAAAGGAATACAAAGCTTCCACCACGAGGAAGCAAAATAATTTGTAAATATCAGTTTCGAAAGATTATTTTATGCACTTTTGATTGGTGATACGCATTAAAAAAAAAATTTTTTTTACTAAAAAAATGAAAATTAATAATAAATTTTTGGTTTTTTCGGTGAAACAAACGATTTTCTCTTTTTTAAACGAAGGCTGAAGTCTTTTCCTCTAAAAACATATAAATAAAAATATGGGCCACAAAGGTTTTACTTTTAAAAATTAGTGAAAACCACTAAATCGAGCCGTTTTGAGCGGTATTTACTGATTTACAAAGATTGAAACTTCTAGACCCATTTTTTCATCTATATGTCCTTATAGGAAAAAAATTCAGCTGTCGTAAAAAAAATCGTGACACTTTTATTTCTTTAGGTCAAAGAAATTTTTTTTCAAAAATGCATATCACGGTGCTGTTACTTTCCACTTTCCACCTCTGGGTGAACTTTTTCCATTTTCCTTCTCAGTTCCCCTATACTTAAACTGTATTTTTGTATAACTGTCAATATGTATTTATTAAGAGTAATAAATACAATTGAACTTTTGAGCTGATAGCCATATGGTCACCATGTTTAATACACTATTTCTCATTCATTTCACCAGTTATACACTTTAAATTATACCTTTCAGCTTGGTTAGGAGATTTGACTATTTAGAGATAATGTCCAGATAGTGTCCTTTTTTGACAAGTACTGGACCGACGTCAATTATTAGAGCTTTGCCCTTTTCTATTCGTTCTTCGATAGACTTCAAGTAGATAATGCACATCACAACTGTAAAAAGATATAAAAAACATTACAAGCATCAAGGATAAAAAATGCAAACCTTATTTTACGTGAATTTAGTACCTATATAAACTGAATAGAAAACAGAATATTTATCATTATCTGTAACAGCCTAGTTAACTATAATTTAGAATTTCAGAAACGTGTTTATTTTTGATTAGGTACTTCAATTTTTATTGATCTAACAAAGATATTAATAATATGTAGTTACATTGAAGAGGAAGGGAAGGGAATTTGGTTTCCCCTCAACGCACATGGAACTTCGTCGTACCCCTTCTGAAAAATTGCTACATGGGTACCTGCGTAGGAATGGATATGGGATCCTTTACGAAATCATATACGATTTTTGGACACGAATTTGGAATAAATAGGAAGAAACCTTCTTAAAACCCTCAGTAATTTATAATATAACTTCCTATTTGAATTCCTTTGATGTTTCCTGTAATATTAATAAAATTGACATAATTTTCCTTTTCAAAAAATTCTTTTACTAACTTTATCCTGACGAATCTGACTTCAAATTAGTAATCAGCGACCCCAAAAACCACTAGATACCAAGTTTCAGAAAAATCTGACAATTTAAAAAAAAATTTGTCTGACATATTGGAACCACTATTTCGGATTTTAATAATCTGGTTTGAGATTCGTAATCGGACACCCTAAAAACCCCTGGATACAAAGTTTGATAAAAAATTAACAACTTTTTAAAATCTTGTCTGTCGTATTGGATCCTCCATTTTAAATTTTTTAAATCTGACTTTAGATTCGTCATCAGCGACCTTAAATACCCCTAGATATAAATTTTCATCTATGTCCATCAATCTTTAAAAATATTCATCTGTCACATAAAATCCGCTCTTTGAGGTCAGAAAAAAAGTCTGACCTGTTCCCAGTGGGCAAAAAACCATGTTCGTTCCAAAAACGTTCTAAAAACGTTTTTAGAACGTTTTAGGAACGAAGATGGTTTTTTGCCCACTGGGTTGTAGCTAAACGGACTTCGGATTCGTATTCAGCACCCCAAAATATGTCGGGGAGAGGTATTCTATAGTCTGCGGCGCTGAAAACTGTATTACTGTGGGGTTGTGTTATAGATTTCAGCAGATTGTTTAGTTTATTTATAAATGTGTTTAGTTTATAACTATAAAATTAAGAACAATTTTCTTAAAAAATTGTAGCGGTTACGCGCAAGGACTAACAATTGAATATCTTGGAAAGGTTTAAATTTTCCATAAATTATTTTTAAATACTCGTGACATCAATGAGATTAAAAATATCGTTATTAAAAAGAAAAAAAATTATACTTTTTTGAAAAATATTAATTTAGAGGACGTCTTTAGGACATAAGATGTCTTTGAGACATCCTTTGAACGGACAAAAGACGTCCTAAAGACATTCCATGTCCCTGTGCCCACTGAGCTGCCATTAGACAAATTATCTGAATAAAGATAAATTGTTCACGTTCAGTTTAAAGTGTCTATTAAATGTATATTGAATTGAAATTTAATGCTTTAATTTTATTTCACTGAGCGAATGTCAAAAGTATGAATAAGAAGCAAGTAGGTAATTTTTTACAGTGATATATTTTATATATTTAAATTTTATTTATAGGTATATTTTATATTATATATATTTTATATTGTACATATTTTACATATAAATTTCTTTCATATAAAAATTATGCAAACAACTCAAAAATATATTTTGGTCAGTTTATCCCAGGGAGTGGGGTAAACCTTCCAGTTTGCAAAATTTTATAAAATGATTGCAGTAACAAGAGGGAAACACCTAAGCTAAAGATCCTCTGGAAAAAGTTACGCAATTAGACAAACTTTGAAACAAGCCTACTTAGAATTAAATCAAATTCAGACGATCACTACATTGCAAAAATCCTTAGTATGGTCAGTTTACCCTTAAAAATATTTAAAAATTTTTTTTGCCATGAATTTATTTCTTAAATTGTTTGTAAATAATAAACAATTGCTGAAAAAATTATTAAAATACGTCTATTTCTCTCAGAGATACAGCGTTTTCAAAATTAAAAGAAAATTTTGACAGCCCTATAAATCCAAAAATTTTCAAAATCGCTTTCGAACTTTTTACTTGTTTGTATTCCTAAAAAAAAATTGGCCAGTTTCATCAAAATGGAAGACCTAAGAGAGAACTTTGATTTTTTTAGGCATGGACTTACCAAGTACGTTGTTAGTTGGTAAAGTTTCGATACAAGTTTCATAACATGTTTCACCAATTGGAAAGAGGGTTAGAGTACAATGCAATATATTATTTGGGATTAACTGTTTCCAATTTGCGACGACATCACCCTTTTTCGTCCTTAAATAGATTATGAAAAATTTAATCCTACAATCCCATATTTTCCAAAGCTGGTTATGTTGCTTTTCTTGAACTTTATCTGACGTTTTTTCTGCATCAACAGCGGCGAATTATTCTCTCTCATTTTGGATAATCTCTATGCGAAACTGGGGGAGAAGCTTTTATTTATCGTCAGGATCCCGGTCTTATAAAATCACTGTGTTCTTCCGAGAATAAAGAGCGCATGAGGTGACTGCTAGATTTAATATGCGGTTTTCAGTCGATCGTAAAAATACCCAGCATCTCGAGTTTCGTGTAAATTTATTCACGGTCAGCTCAATCCGCATCCGTGATCAACTGGTTTCACAAATTATAGGAAGTGTGCTTGTTTTCTTCAAAAATAATCTACTTTACCTTTTAAAGAGCAAGACTTTTTATGTAGAAAAATAGAAAAATTTTAATCAAGATATACAAATCAGTCATAACCCAGTACTTGTCTATATATATTTGAAATAATAATATTATTATTTTGAACTACGCAATATTTATAACAAATAATCTCTAACTGCTATTATAATTGTAATGGAATTTCAAGGGGATAATGCAAGTTGTAACGCACAAAAATTGACCCTTTTTATGAATTTTCTTTACTGAAGCCGCTAAGGCTTTTCAATACAACTATTTATAATAAAAAAAATACATCGTTTTAACTAAAAATTCCAGCCTAATATTTAAAAAAAACAGACAAATGTGACCGGTAGTGTAGCGCCACCATGGACAGTGAATCCAGTCTTTTGTGGATTTATAATACAGTCAGTACTTTGAACCCGGTTTTGCCCCGCACTGTATTACAAAACAAAATGTAATATTTATACAGGATATTGTAAACAATTTAACAACCGCTCCTATTGGAAATTACTCTCTAATAAAGTGCTAAAAAGATGCCGTATTTGACAAACCTAATGCAATATTCCAAAAAGTTTTATAAATAATTTAATTTCGATAAATATTCATCTTTTTTTGGCTTAAAACTTTAAAGTTGTATAACTTTAAAAAAAAAATTTTGGTAGAGTTTTCATAATTAATTCTATGTTTTCTTTAATATAGAAGATAAATATAAAGGTTGGAAAAAATAAACAGGGGAACCCGGTCTGACCCGCCTTCCCGGTTTTGCCCCACTCTCCCCTATATCAAAAAAGCCCACAAAATTTAGAAAAAGTCTGTACAGCCCTACTGAAAATTTTTGCGTAGCTTCCACCTTATGATTCGACGTAGTTTCCTATCATGGCACTAACTATGGGGTCAATTATGTATTCTGATTTAACTTTGATTTAACTGTGAGTAGTTAAGGGCAACTATGGGCCGCCACTTGTGGTGGGGGTAATCAGTGCCAGACAGTGGCGATAAGATAAGGAGTATGGGTAGGGTGACGGAAGGGAGATAGTGACGTAGGCGTGAGGATTTCCAGGCGCCTTGCAATAAGCCCATGAAGATTTTCATGCAATATTCCCATGGTTTCATGTACTAAAAGTATGAAAAAGCTATAGTAAAATGCAGTGACAAAGTATCACGGGGAAAAGCCTTGTTTTTTCTCTCAGTGTAGGTATAATTTTTGAAGAGCAGGTGACGTCACGGGCGTAGTCGTTGAGCGGAAGGTGTAGAAGAGAAGGAAAAGCATGAATAGGAAAGAAAGGTGACGATGGTATAACGAGCGTAAGAGGTGTTAAAGGAAGTAAGGTGTAATTGGATATAATTACTACCTTTAACACCTCTTACGCTCGTTACCATCGTCACCTTTCTTTCCTTTCCATGCTTTTCCTTCTCTCCCACACCTTCCGCTCAACGACTATATGCCGGTGACGTCACCTGCTCTACAAAAATCATACCTACCCTTACGATCGGCTGGGTACTGCGCCAGTACCAAAAGTGGAATTATGGTACTGCCGTGGTACTGGTATTATACCGCCATTACGTCGGCTAGATA
>JUFY01023447.1:0-26542 GCA_001855655.1 Leptopilina clavipes | reverse complement strand
GGCGGATCCCAGCCAGTACAGTTATTCCGACGTCGGTACGGGCCAGGATCCGCGCCAGTTGAAAATTTCCGCCTGGGAGTATCCAACCGCAAAACACTTATAAATTGATAAAAAATACTAAAAATTATTAGAATGAATGCTGACAATTACATTAAAATTGTGATTGTAAATACATCGACAGCGAAAAATTTTAATTAAAATGATTTAAAAATATTTCAAACTTTTGTATTATTAAATTTAGTCACTTTACCAGTAACAAATTTTTTTCTAAAATGAGAATAGAAATTGTCTCTCGGGTTTCATCAATATGCAAGGTTCCACTCTCTTGAAAAAAGGTGAATCTGGTAGAAGTTCATTGAATCAGTTTTTCTTCTTCTTTTCTCTCCCCCCCCCACCCATCAAATAGCGAAATTGGCGTCGAATCGTCTCTTAAATGTTTACCAGGAAACGTATTACTATATCAGTGTGTTCAAGACAAGCAATAATTTCTCGTCTGCGATTCCCAGGAGAGTATTTCTTTGGCTAGACTAAAGGTTACGTCGAAATTAAGTTTTTTGTTAGGGATAAAAGTCGATGTTGAACATTTAAAGTAAAACATATTGTTTCTTTTATCAGACATACTATCATTTTTCGAAAATAAAATTCGTTTTGTTTATAGAAGTGAACTGACGATCCTCCCTAAATAGTGTTGGCCCCTAGAAGTTGTCAATAAAAATGATAACAGACAAATGGAAAAATCGCGAGCAAAATGAGTTGAGAAGCATGCCACTTGATGTGGGACTCAAGACTCGCGACTTTATAAAACAGAAATAAATTTTTTAAAGCGTCGAGAAGTTTGCGACATTATTTTTCTAAATAGTATTTTGTGTAATAAAAAGTTGAAGTAACTACCAAACTTTAGTCTCGTTTAGCGAATTTATTTCCTCATTCTATACCTTGTTACCTAGGTGCGTTCGAATTTCCCTCTTACCTTTCCCCTGTCTCGTTTGCTCCCATCTCATATTTTGTCTCTCTTTCTCTCTTATTTTGCATGATCCTGTCTCATTCGCGCCTTTTGCATTTCTCACTCTTACTATCTAATTCTTCCAGTCATCCAAACAGCCCACCCCATTATCTCTTTTCGACTGTGTCTCTACTCCAAGTCCTTCGCTTAACTTACACTCTTAACTCTGTCTGTAGTGTCCTTAATTAAGCATTAGATTTGAAAGAGTCTTGAAAATTTTTCTTTTAAGATGGTTTTGAAAGTACTTATAATATAAAATCGCTCATAATTTTTTTTAAAGTAATTTATATATTTTTTTTATTTTTTGTAAATGACTTGTATTTTGTAGTCAGACATGATGAAGTGACAGATTGGTCAATTTTAATTAATGATGACAAAAATATAGCACAAGAAAAAAAATTCCTTTGCAAATGCTTTGGAAACAAAGAATGCAAATATTCTTGCTGAAAATTTTGCGATTTAACATTCTACAGGAACGCATGGTTAAAAGTTTTTATTTCAAAACTTTTTATAAAACTGGGTCAGTGGCCTTTTTACGAGAAACGAAATAAGATTTTCCCTTCGTGCCACGGAAACAATAGTTGTTATTTGATGTAAATTTTTTACAGATGTAATTTTTCAAAAAAAGAATTCCTAAAATTGAAGAAAGTAAATTTCGAACAGGAGAAAATAATATTTCCCCCCAAAAAATTTGTCTTTTATTAGTCCAAATTGTTTAAAAGGATTGGAAGAATAATCGTTTGGTATATTTTAATCACAATGAGTCGTATTCCGATGAAAGTAAATAGGGGAAAAAAAATATTCGATCCTTGTGGAGAAAGGTTAAAAGTATTGCACAACTGTTGACCCAAAATAAAATAAAGACGTAGAAAAATTTTTTTGTAATCTTAACTATTTCAACTAGTGAGATTCTGAAGACTCTGCGGCAGCCGGTGGAATTCCTTATAATCCAGGAAGTCGGCTGGTATTTTCACGCGGCACACCGCACTTGGCTTTCACTGAAATAAATGAACATTTTGATAATGAGAAAACTGTCACGTGTTTCCTTTTAGCAAAAGAAGGATTAGAATTATGAGCAAAAATTTCTGTTTAATAAATAAACTTTGAAAATTTGAAAACAATTAGAAAAAGTGATTTAAACTCAAAAGATGTTTTGACAATAAGTTTTTCTAAATCTGCAAAATGATTTATCTTGCAATTGTTAGGGGGCGATGATTTAATACATTATTACTTTCCAAATTGTGATATTTGCATCATTTTCTGATACATTTATCACGTGAAAAGTAGACATTGTACGGTGACTATGAGAGAAGCTGGAGATTTTGAAATATTACTCTTTTGTTGAAGAGAATAGACTTTCTTTCTACTTTTTCGTTGACTCTGAAGATATTTTGATTCGAGGTAAAATAAGATAAATAAAGAAAGGGAAAATTCAGATACCACTCCTCTCTTTTATGCCTTAGCGAAACTCTCGGATGACGAGGATAATGTTCCGCCCTGCTTCTTCCGACATGGTCGTTTATCATCCGCAGGGAATGAGAGTCTCTATAGAAAAGAAGAAAAAGTGAGTTGGTGGAAACGATAGATGCGATCTGTTGCTTTCTTCAAGTCACAACTTTTTTCACATTTAGTTATTAGTTGACTTTTTGGAAAACTAATTAAAGGTCTTTTGTACTGGATTACAATTTACATTGACATATTTCCTTCTGTTAAAAATGAAAGCTTTCAAAAGCTTCTATAGTTTGTGACATTATTAAATTTTCACTCAACTAAAAATTGAATATTGTTAGTACAATACTGGGGCAACAAATCTTGGCGTAAAACAAAAAGCACTTTGCCCTAGGATGAAGAAGTTCCTTTGATTATATTACAAGAGAAAAAGAGCGAGATTTTCTACTTTCACTGGAAAATTGCAAGAAGATATTCAGAGTGTTGGTGAGACCCTTCTTCAAGTTGTTGCCGAAAGCGGTCGGGGCGGAATTTGAATTAATTACGAGAGGAGTGGGAGGGCGTGAACAAGCTAAGACTGCGTGCCAGCAATGCGGATGAAGAGAGAGAAACAGAGGGTGAGTGCATGGAGATGGAGAAATAAATATATATGTGTGTAGAGAAAGAGAGAAACTAAATTGGAAGCAGGGAAGAAATGAAGGTTTCGTAAGAAGGGGTTGGGCTGTTGGGAGTCGCAAGGAGGAAAGGGGATGGAAGAGCACAAGAAAGAGAGGTTGGAACTGTGGGAACGATGAGGGCGGATGTTGTGAAATTGTTCTTCCGTTAGCAAGTCAGACGCCTCCAACTTTCACACCTCAAGTACCTTAAGGTAAGTACGGAACTAATTCGGAATTCCGTCCTGAGTGGCCTCTCATTTCGCGGTACCTTGTGCTCATTCGGATATCCTGATATTAAATAAAGTTTTTGCAAATTAAGTTACTTAATGGTTGAAATAACGTCTAGACCGCCTGCTTTTATTGAAAATGAAAACTTTTATCTATTATTCGACATGTATGGTCTGGAAAAGTACACGAACTTAAAGCTATTTTTTACTTTCAGAGTAAAATTAAAGAAGGCAATTAATTGAAATTAGACAAAAGTATATTTAGACTAACCATACCACATATGCCATTACACTTTGAATAATTTTCAGCATTTTAATATTATTAGTATTTTTCCTTAAATTAAAAGTGTTTTGCGGTTGGATACTGGGCTAATTTTTGATATCATCATTTTTCATTCTCCAGTTTATCGCTTAATGAAGAAAGAATCCAAGAGCTATTAAGCGTGGGTTATCCTAGGTTGCTGTGCAAAATTGATTTTAAATCCATTTAAAATTTGCAGGAAGCTTGATTCTGTTCATATAGTCTCTTTCTCTAGCATCCATACTTTCAACCTCGTTAATATACATTTAACGAAAACGTTTCGACGTGCGAGAGGAAAGTCATTTCGCGCCCCGGACGTTCTAGACAGGATGGATATAAGCGCGTGGAAAACGGGATTTGGGTGGAGCCCTCTTGAATTTGAATGGGTGAGTTTCTTCCATTTGCGCGGTGTAATCGTAGAGTGTTAATGTCGTGCCGACCTGGCAGATACGGCATGCTTTGCTAAGAGAAGAAGGGGGTTTGTTGGAGAAATAGGATGGACAGACAATGAAAGAGGTAGGAGAGCATCACCTCATGTCGTACGGGTCGGGTAATAGTGAACAACCCTTTGCTATTTGGCATATCTACGTGTAGGTTCGTCTGCTAGTTAAAGCTGACTGGAGCTACTTGCTTGGGTTGGGTTAGTGTTCCCGGCAGTAAATGTTCAACCGGCTACGACTGCACGATATGGGACGGAATGCACACCAACGACAATTCCACTTCCGTTTCTATACTACCCTTATAGAATTTCAGTTAGAAGCATTAGTCTTTACCACTAGGACTTCATGATTCCAAAATAAAAAACAATGTGTTTTATCGGTGGTGTATTCTTGTTTTATTTAACGAATTGAATACTCTGATTTAAGGTTATCAGTATTAGAAAAAGAAATCAAAATTATAATTTTCAACAATTGTCAAAAGTCTGCGATTACTTTCAAGGATCTCCTTTAGGAGAATGATTTCACTGGGTGTAACTGCTGCCAGAATTTAGTTGTAATTAGCTGATGATTCCTTACCAATTTCTTGATTATCCTTCCACTTAGTAATAGTTAGTATTCTAACTAATACTTGACACACTATTTGAAATCGATATATGGAATGAAGCCAGTGGAGTGTGAAAGTGATTCGCAGGCGACTACCTTCTGTCGTTAAAAATGCGCCAATAATGAGAGCGGGTAGTGGAAAAAAGCATTGAGAAAGGCAAACGACGTTCACTACGACAGGATATAATGTTAAGCGCTACCAATAAAGTTGATAGTTTACTTGCGAGTCTTGCAAAGAAGGAGGGTAGTTGTCGCGTCTGGAAACCCAGGAGACTTTATGCTAATAGAAGTTGTTGCAGAATGTAGTCTCTAGCCACCCACTCATCCCCGTTTCATTCCTGTAGGCATTTGAGTATGTGTGCACACACAGCAATGGGAAACCTATTCTTGGAAGGGCAAATAGTTTCGGGAAGGGGGGTGCTAAAGGGTGGAAAGGAGTAAAGGAACTCATACCCAGTTAGGAACACACCGATTACTTGCTTCTAAGTGCAACTGAAACATCACGAGTGTGAGGCTTACACGCAACACTTGCGTACCAACAGTAACCTATACCTTAAACATTTCCCATTGATTACTATCTATTCTATTCCATAAGATTTCTCATTTCTGTTCGTTTACTTTTTTTATTCTGGTTCAAATACCAGTTTATTGTTTTATTTTATAATTCTATTTGGGTCTGACCACCTCAGACAGTTGTTTGTAATACCAATTCAAAATCAACGCTACAATGTAAAGATTAAAAAAGGATTAAAATAAATCATAAAACCCTATTTTATTTACGATGATCTTACTGAAAGTGTAAGAAGTAAAGTCGTAGTGGACTTTTTCGGAGTTTAAAGTAAAATCCAAGAGAAGAAACATTGCAAGTAACCTGGACAATTTTAACGACGGATATCGTCCTTTCTGCGGACTCTTGGTCAACAACGGGATTTCGCGAGAAAGGTATCTCGTTAAAAATCCTTAAAAATATCCGGAATCCTCTTATTCGCAAGCCCGTAGCTTTTATTAAAGCTGCAAACCCACGGTATAAAAGCGTTATGGGCAGTTGTTCCTGATGTCGCAAGGAAGAGATTACAGAGCGTGGCGTAGACTTTCACCCTTGTAAAGGATAATACATAGTTTCATATACATTTTTATTTTCAACGATTTGTTTATTTTCTACATTTAGTAGAACTAAATAATAATTCATATTTATTGGGTAATATATTTTGTTTTATTTATTTATAACGTGTTTAAAGTTTCAACTTACTAACTTTTATGTGATTAGGAAACAAAAATTTATTTCATTTGCAATTAAAACATATATGACAAAGTTAGCCTAGTATTCAATCACAAAATATTTTAAATTGAGGAAAAATATCAATAACTACTTATTTTCCATAGATCTGCGCAAGAGATTCGTCCGGACCATACTGAGGATCAGTTATCATTGGGAACTTTCTAGGTGTCTGCTAATTATCAGCATTGGTGAGTACTTGATAAAATCATTAAAAATTGTTAAAAAACTTATTTGTAAAATATTTATGGATTTTGTTTCTATAATTATTTACTTCTGCAAAAAAAGTTTGAAAAAAACGCACTTCGGGAAGCCAGAGCAAACCCTATACCAAACTACAATTTTAGTTGGTTACTTTTAAAGACATGCTATAGAAGTTACGGATTGTAAATAAAAAAATTTCTTTTTGTTGATTCGAATGAAGCAATTCAGACGACATTAATCGATTTTCACCGCGAATTTCTATCTATTCTTGGTATAGGTGTTACTGTCGATTTCGATTCGGAGACTCGATTTCACGTGCAATGTCCCTCTGATATTAACACAAACAACACACGCACCCTCTCTCTCTCTCTATTTCTGTCCCTCTTTCTCTCTTTGCGTAAGAGTAATTCTTCGCTTCTCGTTTGGATATATACTCTCATACTGGTGGCTTTTTGTTTCTGGTTTTTTCGTATTATTCTCATTTTATTTCACGCGCCATCCTCCAGCACCGTTGACGGTAGTCGAGCTGTGCACGAAAACGGTATGAATGTATATTGCACTATATACAACCAACGTGCATATACATAACGTAATTTGTCCAGTTTTTTCCAGCTACGTTCGAGCTCGTAAAAGCTTGCAGTTTATTACGAGTCGTCGCCTCTTCATCCACTTATCAAAACCCAGTCTTGCGGCCACCGGAGAAATTAACCAGACGACGCCAGGGACTGTAATTCTGAATATTCACTACATTGTGTTAAGACACGCGACTCCTTTGCATTCAGTGTTGATTTGTCACTTAGAAAGCTTCTTGAGCTGCATAAAATTTCACAGAAATTTTTTTTCACTACACAAGTGGTTTATGAATAAGTTTCTTACATCAATATTTTAAGTAATTGTTATCATTCATCTTGATAATTATTGGTATTTTTTTTTCTCAATTTAAAAAATATTTTGCGGTTGGATACTGGGCTAACTTTGTGTCATCGCATTTTTAAATAAAGTAAATGTTTTGCGTCTTGAAATATTACTTTAAAAAAAGTGTTAATTACACACTGGGTCAATAAATATTTCCCGCTAGATTTGAGTTAAAATGAGACAAGAGAAAAATATTAGAGTGCTTTGAGAAAAAAAAATAAAGAGAGAAAACAAGACCGAGATTTAAGATCGTTAGAACGTGATACTGGGGGTAATTCTTTTCCCGAAGTTTAATACCAAGGTAGAAGCTTAGTTGTACACTCTAAAAGCTATGGGTGCAGGGTGTAAGAAGTACGCTTGAAAAAATCTCGTAATCCTTGAGAATCGTCTCGGGGGATATTTTACACGGCTCTCGTCTCTTCCCTGACCACTAGTTTGTCAAGCAGGGCTTCATATCCTGCGGGCTTGAAGTTACGCGGTTACCGCCAACTTTTGTTGATACGACGACGTGCCATTTTGTAACGATGCGAGGAAACACGTTCTGGAAAAAAATCGAAAAAAGTCTCTTTTAACTTCAACAAGAAACAACTTCAGGATTGAAGATGACACACATATTAACAAACTTTTTTAAAAATAAACCCCAACAAAGTGTGGCGATATTGCGTTTCAGGAACAGCTTAAAACTTTTCTAAAATTCAACTTTGTTATAATCGATTTTCAATTTCTTGACAAACGATATCCTATATATTGCTAACGTATTTGTTCCTTGTTGAAGTAATTCGTTCAATAACAATAACGGAATGTTGATAGCGTTCTTTATAATCAAAATAATGAGTTCCACTTTTCTTCTAAAATATTTGAATTAATGATATACATACAAATATTTTAAAAGACAAAAAATTTACTTTATTTGCAATAAAAAATTATATGCCAAAGTTAGCCCAGTATTCAACCGCAAAACATTTTTAATTGAGGGAAAATATCAACAAATAATAATTATTAGAACGGATGCATATAATTAAAATAATGAATTCCACTTTTCTCGTGAAATATTTGAATTCGAACACTAGTGGGATTTTTGAGAGGTAGCGATATAATCACGGCAAACAAAAAAGGGGCAAAAATTTCCATAATTTCCAAGGGTGAATCGAGATCAAAGCTGCGAAATCGAGCAGGAACCTTTGAGAGGTAATGCTTTTCGCTATATATTTCAAAAACTTGAGACTTCCGAGTGCCATCTGGGATTAAGAAACGAAGCGAATCGATATCAGTAGGATATTGAGAATTGGAATTTTATCTATATTAAGTCGTTTGGGTAAAAGGCTTTAGTAGATAAGAGGAAGAATGCCACAATTGAGGATAAACGAGTTACGTGCCATTATTATCGTACAACTAAGTATTTGCATTGTTACCATTATTGCAAAAACTATCCATATAATCTACATTTACAATTATTTTCTCCCTTTTCGATAAAATTGATCCAGTATATTATAACAGAATGGAATTTAATCTGAGTATTTGTTTTCATAGATTTGATAATAATCTTTAATCCAAAAGCCACAAAATAAAACTATTTTGAAAGAGATCATCTTCGTGTTGCATTCGAATCAGAAAATGTTTTACCTTTTTTTTCTAAAAATATATTCTTCATTGGAGATCAGCTCCCGTATGTTAAGGGGTATAAGGTCAAGAGTATCATCCCTAAAACTATTATACATATATTTGGAAGCAAGAAATCGATTCTTTAAAAGTGTTACACTGGTTGTACCCCTTAAAAGATTTATTTCTTCTCAACCTATCGTGAACCTAATTTCTTTAAAAGGGTTTTAATAATTCTAACGGATCAAAAGTTTACCTAAATCCAAAATTCAGTCCCTACTCTAACAATGCTTTTGTTCCTTTGAATATTTCCCATATTCTTTTCTCTTTTATCTCACTTAAAATTGATGCTGCATTCGGCTCAGTTACTACCACTGCTGTCAGTAAAAAATATCTATAATAAAGGATTCCAATCTCGATCAGCGAATTTCCGGGATTTTCGATATGAAGGTAAAGCCCGAGTAATTGTTTCTTGATGAAGACAGAGACTACAGAGCACAGCCGAGAGAATAGTACGCCCCAGAGAGAGATAGAAAGAGAGAGAGAGAGAGAGAGAGAGAGAGAGAATGCTCCATAAGGAAAGAGAGGGAGAGGATTTGGCAAAGGTACTTTCAACTAATAAGATATTCAAAGTGAAAACTCTTCGGGAAGTAATTAATTTTAATTGATTGCTTCTAATTGTCGCTATTTATCAGTGAAAGTAATTTTTATTACGTAATAAGTTTATTAAGATTCAGTTATCGTAAAATCTGATAATCGTTGAGATGAAATTTTCACGAAAAATTAATTTCCAAAACTCCCCTTTTTCTTTATTTGGAGAAATTACAATTCTCGTGAGGTTTCGTTGTTGTCAGCATGATGTCTGACGAAACACGTACATTTACTACTTGCGTTGCCGAATGCAGTCTGGCGAGCAGCCAACAATCCTTTTGTAAAATATTTCTTAGCAAAATTTCTTCAATGTGTTTCCATATTTTAAATATTTAAAAAATTATTTTTACTCTAAATTTTTATTTTCTTTAGAAAATAAACAAAGATTTGTGATCTGAAATTAATTTCTTCCTGGGCAAGGCAATCCAGGTCGCGGATCTCTAATGTAAGCTGTTGATTTGCCATCTGACATCTTTTCTTCTGTAACCCTAATGATCATCATTGTTGATTCTCTAGGTTTTTTAGCACTATTGGTAAATGTCTTGGTTCTCTTTTTTTGCTGCGTCGTGCCTTGACATAATGTATGATCGTTGTTAAGCTTTTTAATTCATCCTAGATTGTCATGTTGACATTCTTCTGGACTTCACAAGACTTCAGCATCTTGATAACATTCCTAATCTTCGTTTTTCAAAATGCATACCACCTCCTCTTCCCGCAGCTTTATGCACTTGTACCTATTTTCGTTGCAGCTGCGATGTCAATTTTAGATACATTACTAAAAACAGAATTTCAACTGACTCGACCTCATCATTAAATTTATAAAGATTTTATTATCTCTAACTTGAATTCACTTTCACTTTAGTTTGATTTTACTTGAAATTAATTCACTTTCATTTCATTTCATGGTACTTTTAATTGACCGTTATTTAAATTAAGGTCACGAAATATCCCTGTCCAGTTTTAATTTCTTCGTGCTGTAAAATTAAGCTTTCTACTTTATTTTTATGTTTATAGTTTTTACTGTAATAGAAGTCGTAAGTAATGGGAGAAATTTTAATTAATTGGAAATTATTGCCTATAAATTTGTGACTCCCCTTCGAAAATTCAATTTCAAAAATGAATTTAGAGTCCCAAATGTACATAAAACGTACATGTGTGCGTAAAAATATATATATTGTATGTGAAAAACGTGATATGATATTTGGAATCAATTTATCCCTCGCTGGAGTAAAAAGAAGTCGCTTGTTGTGGTTGTTGTACCATTGCTGTCAGGGTGATAAAAAAATACACCTATGCGAGTGCAAATAAAAGTGACAGTATAAGAGTAGGCAAAGACTGGTATCAAGAAAGCTCGCTATAAGGCTAGCTTATGTTCTCTCGAGCTATTACCAACCCTCCACATAAAAATAAAGTCGTAGTACACCGCATCGTCTAGTCAAAGTCTCATTTTATCACTTTCTCTCTCTCTCCCTCTTCTTTGTTTCCTTCATCCTTATATACCAATGCCTTTTCACTTTTCTCGACTTTCAAAAGCTATCAAAGCAGAAAAAATGAAATGAAACATCTAATTTGAGGGATAAGACGTCGAGTTATTGGTAATTCGCAAGAAGCCAAACTACCGGACTGCGAAAATGGACCAAGGAATGTCAGGAATGATAGAATATTGTCTTGGAGATATGAACCTTTCATTCCATTCTCAAGAATACAAGACTATTTCTTCCTTCTAATATAACAAATTAATATTCAAAAAAGTGAAACATTTACTTTATTCACAAATAAAAAATGATGACTCAAAGTTAACCCAGTGTTTAACCGCAAAATATTTTTAATTTGTCCTAAGATAAAATAAAATTATGTTTTTATAATAGTTACAATGTATAATTCTCCGTAATTTAGGGACGTAACACTTAAGTAGATTATTTCATTTTAAATATATTTTTCATTTGGTCTAAATTCGAGTACAGTCTTTCTTTTCACCGAGAATGGTGATACAATTTCGAAAATTGAGAAAAGAAACAAGACTTTAGTGGCTAGGTATGAGACCATACGCTTGTGAATGGTAGACTCGTAATTCGTAACTCGTAATGGACACGGTAGGAATACTCATACTGAGTCTGAATTCAATTCAATGCATAGCAAATGTTCAGCAGTTGGGCCCTGCTGTAACGCGTTTTGGAGAGAGATAAAAGTGCAAATAAAACTTGTAGCGTGGACTGCTCTCACCGAGCAAGGGCCCCTAAATAATGCATTTTTATTGCAGTCCGGTACTTCTCCACTTTTACGTAAAGCAACCTTGGGGGTTCACATTTACACAAAACTCGAGCTACTACACATGTGAAAAATTACAGTCAGGAGACATGAGTTCTGCATTTTTTAGAATGATTATTTCGATTTTCTATTTTCTTTTATAGTTCCACTTGCACTAGTGTACAAATAACATAAATGAACTTTATATCCTGTACAACATTTTAACATATTTTCCTCATTTACAAAATCTATTATTATTGTTTCCATGTAGGTACTAGAGAAATTTTACTTACGAATTCCTAAAATTATTTTCGGTATTGTGGACTGAATTGTTACAATAGATATTCCCTTACCTTTGATACCCCCTTTCCACAATCTTTATTAATTTCCAACACTAATTTTAAATTTATTAACAATTTAACAAGTTTTACTACTAAAACAATTATTTAAGATTGTTATTTTAATCTTTTTTTGCAACCTTACAAATTGTGAACGTGCTTTAAAATGAACTGTATCGTATAATGAAGATGTTGCTTCATTATTCTTATTTTAGAATATCAAGTCTTTCATTTCTGTGTGTAATATGTTAACGCGTGACGCTGCATTTATGATTTTATGCCAAAAGTCTCCACTTATATGAAAACTTTAAATTATTTATTGATTCATATTGTATTAATGGACACGAAGCCAAAAGTAGTTAGCATTTAGAAAACTTTGGAAGTAATAAGAGAAAATATTTTTGAATGTACCCAATTGTATATATTGATTTTAGTTAATTAAGAGGAGAAGTTTTAATGCAGCGTAAATGTTACGGTTCCACAAAAAGATAAATGTAATTAGCGCAATGTTGGAAAGTGTGTTCTGTACAGATAAATTTTACAGATTGAATGGCACTAGAGAACAAGACTCAGAAGTTTCTAGGGTCCTTATGGTTGAGGGGAAATTACACAGAGTAACGCTCGCCCATATTAAACGGCTTTCATCAGCAAAGTTGGAACAATTTATCAGACTTAGGGTAAGGTATGACTAATTAGTTACCTCGCCTCATCATTATACTGCCCCGTTGCCAACGTTCTATCTCCGTTATCCGACCTCGATTATTTCTAGTTGAACAATTTCTTGAAATTGAGGTGACAATATTTCTTTAACAGCTTCAATAACTTTTCACTCAAAAACAAGTTTCAGCAGTTTATTTTGTTAGATAGATTCACATTGTAGTTAGTCGATCAGTAACAGGTAATAAGTGACGGTTGATGGACCTGAACGATTAGTAATAATTTGGAATTCAAATTGTTCAGACGTGTTCGTTTTTACGGATTAAATCCCAATTAAAGTCTAAAACTTAGCAGTTGCATTTGAGGATTCCACATGTTTAAACGTGTTCAATTATTGTTTACTAAAAAAAAATTCATATCAACAGACTCGATATAAACTAAAAAAAAATTAACCAAAGACAAAAACAGAAAAAGGTTCTAGAGTATCTCATAAGTAGAAAAGGCTTTTACATTTTCTGTTTTAATTTTTTTCTCGCTTTAAGGGGAAAAGTTCGGGAAGTTTAAAAAACACATTAACTTGTGCACTTTTAGGGTTAAAAGTTATCTTTCTCATTTTGAACACTGTCAGAAAAAGCAAAGTACAATCCATTTTCCGCAAATTTCATCTTTCTTTTTTTATGGAGTCGTTATCTGACGTTGGACAATCAAGAAGTAAGTAACTTGTTGTTACTTTTGCACGTACCACAGTAAAAATACGTGATATCGAAACGAAAAAAAGAATAACAACTTTGTTGGGAAAAAAAAGCCCCGAGGTAAAGTCGTAAAAGTACGTAATCAAAGGTGACGAAAGCTTTTCCGGGAGTCCTGTTCGTGCTGCGGACGCGGTCGCGTTTCACGACGTTTATAGTGTTTATCGTGTTTATGGGATATAACACTGCGGGTAGTTCCTCTTTTTTGCAATGGATCTTACTTGCTTACACTCTAAAAAATCAAGGGACTAAAAGCCACCAATTTAAAGACTAAATGCCTTCCTAATCCATGTCACTGTTGGTGGAGATTATTTTATTTTGTTGACTACAATTGGGAGGGTTAAAAAATACTTTGATGAAGTCATGACATGAATCCTTAGATTGAGTTTCTAAAACTGACCATCATCGCATTAGAAGATCCCTTTGGCGACCTTTGGCTCACCAAGATAACTTCTCCACGCATAAAAAGCAACTTTGGCTCTTCTTCAAATATTTGGTTGGCTTTTCCTAACTAAAGGCACGCAGTCAATCTACTTACTGCTTTAGATTTTTTGAATTTTTATCTGTAGTTTTTGAATTAGAGGGATAATAAAAAATCCTTGTTACGTAATTAGGAACTCAATAACGTTTCTTTCGCTGTTTCTAAGAAAATGACCATAATATTCTTCTATGTCACATAAAAATAAATAAATGTCCACATAGTTAAAAGTACATGTTCATAAAAGGCAACTTAATGATCATTGAAATAAGTGTCATAAAAACTTAATTTTGTCGCAATATGTTAGCCAAACCCTAAATGCCACACAATCTTACGCAAAAAAAATATGCCCCTTCGCTCGTAAAATGAAAATTTTATGTCCTCTTTTGCGACAACTTTAGTTAGATTTAGTTAGATTGCTTTGGCATCATAGCACAACTACAATGTAAAAAAATTTTTTAAATAAAAAAGGAAAGTGCACAATAAAGTATGTTCAAATGATGCCTTCCTGAAAGTAGCACTCATATATTTTTTTTATGAAAAAATTTTCATCTGAAAAAACATGTTTTTGAAATAAGAATTATAAAGGGATTGATTTTGAAGCATAAGAGTTATGCCAGGACTATCTATGCATATCTAGATCTTTAAAATTAAAAAAAACCGTGTAGAAAAATGTTCTGAAATGTCTAGGGTCCTTTAACTACTTTCTTCTTTATTAGCAGTACAGCATCAACGGCAAGTGAAAAATAGAAGGATTAAAAAAAGTATATAGAATTGGTAACCTTTAAGGGAGAAATGTTTTTTCGAAGTGATCCTGAAAGTACAACTAGCACGTACGACTGTAAGCGAGTAGCTTTGCCTGGGAAAAGTTTTTTTGCCACAAAAAGGTAAAAGAACGTATCGCGCACTATACTAGATGACGACTACGTCTCATTCTTTCCTTCTTTTAGAAATTCTGTTTACGAATTTGATTCTTTTCGTTCTTTTACATTCACCCTTTCAAAACACACTGGATCAAAAGGGTTCATTCTCCAAATGGTTAGAAAATATTCCTAGTGCTTTATTCTATTTTCATTATTTCAATGTTCACCTGAAGAATTTTTTTCCCTTCATTACAAAATACATGTATTTGAATTCTACAGTCTACTATTTTTATTTAAAGATTTTTTTCTTTAAAATAGTTTTATAACAAAGGGACCACTATACATTTTTTTAAATAGTATTTTTCAGTCTAGGAGTTCGACTTTCAAATGATTTATTATTTCCAGTTGAAAATACTTTCAGTATAATGTTAAAAGCTTAGTTACATATGTACATTTCAAGTTCCATTGTCGTCTACCTTCCGCAGTACGTAATTTCCTCTGGAAAATTTCATTTCAATTAAGATTCTCTTCCATCAGCTTATACACGTTTGCGTATGTATATACTATATTTAAAGCCGCACAGAGTTAGTGTAAAATGAGGCGAAAAGCAAAAACGTTTTTATGAAAAAAAAAATTAACATGTTTACTTTTATTTCAAACACTAAAATTAAAACTCTACATTTAGAAAAGTGTAAAATTATGAAATTATAAACGAGATTTTAAATAAAAAAACAAAAAAATGATAATGCAGAGAGGAGAAGAAAAAATTCTGAACATAGTTAGACTCTCAACTAGAATTCAAAATGTTAAAAAACTTTACGTAAATTATTGATAAGAATTTTGCATAAAAAGTTTCTGCAATTTATATAAAGTTTTTTCATACTTAATATTTTATAGAAAAAAATCATTAATAATTCAGTTCGTGGGAAGAATACTTGATGCAGTGAAATAATCATGCTATGGTCAGACAAGAAAAGGAACATTTTTTGATCAAAAGAAATTTGGATAATAAACAATTGTTTAGATATAACTGACAAAAAAAATTTTTATTCTTTTGTAAAGGGAATTTATTTAAAAAGAAATAGAAAATTTTCTTGATGAAAATATTAAATTTTAAGTGACAGAAACCAAAAATATAACACAGGTACGGCCCATAGGTTTTAAAATAACTCGGTAAGATTTCCACCGCTCTTCTTTCTTTAGGGGAAATTATGCATTTCTAAAATTTATAAATGCCAGGGAGAAAATAGAATGTGATAAATTAGATGCAGATATGAAAATGCTTAAAAGAAAATTCAAGGGGAAAAGTCGTTTGAAAATCTAAAGCCACGAGTCGTTAACCGAAAGCGTTTTATCGATCACAACGAGGAGAATATCCATAAAGAGAGCTAATGGAATATTTCTATGTTGCAATTTCCTTCCGACGTTTAGAAATTCCATCTACGTCCTTGAGAGGGAGCATCCTGCGATAACGGCGGTACGCTTTAGCGAGGACAACCACGTAAATTCTTGGTGGCTGTAATTATAGATTTTCCATTTTCCTTCTACGAAAGCGTTTTGGCAATGGAATGTTACTGCACCTGCATGGTACCAGAACTTCACTTTCTACACCTTTAACCGAGTCACTACTATAAGTTTAACGAAGTGTTTTTGAAAATATTTATCACCCGAAGTTGATATCACTTGGAAGAATATTTAAATTCTGATATAAGTTAACATTATTCAATTTAATATTTGTCCAGTGATTGTAATTAATGGATTTACTTTTATTGAAAGTAACTTTTCATTATTTACTAAAAAACCCATGTAGAAAAATGTTCTGGAATGTCTATGGTCCTTTAGCTACTTTCTTCTTTATTAGCCGTGTCGTTGTAGTTTTTCTACTGTTCTGAAACCAGAAAAAAATTTTATTTCTATTACTAACATCTCCAAGGATAGGATAAACCAAAAAATTATAAAATTAGAAATTAGATTGTTCGTTCCACGATTGGTTTTCTTTCTTTCCTCTCTGAATGACACGAACCGAAAGCTGAAGAACAATTAACATCCAATGATTGGAGGTAGCCGATAGGTCGTTAGATTCGGGCTGACCGGGCAATACTCCTCTTCATTGTTCTTCTTTTCTCTCATGCTCCCTTCTAACTGTACGTGAGCAATTATGCTACCACACGAGAGAAACGAGAATAAACCCAGAGAGAAGAGAAAAAAAAGTATATAAGTTGTTTTGTAGACGCAAGCGTGCGCTTCAGTCACTTGTTAGTATGCTCGCCAGACCATAAAAATATTATCTCGGAAAAAAGATATTGTTCCATCGTAATAGGACAATCCAATTTATTTGACTTATGACTTTTTATACTTGTGTACCTTAAATGGTAAAATATGTTGAAGAAATGAAATTTTTTCCAACTGGTATTTAATTTTCAAATGAGAATTTAATATATTTCCATCAGCTAAGTGAAGATTTCAAATTGTTCACTAACGTTGATGTATATCACCGCCAGTCCTTTGACTGGTGCTCAAGTGCGCACGGATTCTAATCGCCAATCGAACGATAAAGGACGGATTAAAGAACCTACAAGTCATTATCGAACAAACAAAGAAAAAACATAAGGAAATCCAAAAGCAAACCCTACTAAGACGAATTGCATGAAATATTCACCCAAAACTCAATTGTTAATTTGTAATAATCGTAAAATGGGTTTCCTTGTTTTTTAATGGTTTTGAAATAAAGTTTAAGTGTTCAACTTGGGACGGTAAATGTCAGTGAATTACATGATTGTCCGTCGTGTCGCGAGAGGAGGAAAAAGTTTACGCGAAATAATTGATAAATGTCCATGGTCCTCGAGGGGTCAGCAAGGTTTTCGGAGAGGGGTTTTGGTGGAGTGATTTACTGCAAAGTAGGGGAGTGAAAACTGTTGTCAGAGAGTACCGCCTGTGCGAAACGTTACAGTCGAGTGGGAATAAAAATTGTTTTGCTCAGGGGTAGGAAAAAAAAATAGTTTGCCACAGCCGAGTTCGCATGTCGTGCATGTCTATTAGACTGCATTTATGCGACATCGTCGACGCCAGGAAATGTCACTCAAAGTTCGATATTTTGCGGTTTCTATCAATGGCACAAAAACTTCCCTTCTATCTCATAGAAAAGGCCTACAATTTTCAGGCGAAATTTTTTTCAATACTCGTATTTTTTTGCATTTGAAACTGAAATATCGAAAAAAGGGAAAAACTTCTGTTTCTAATTCTATTATATAATAATTATTAATTTTTCTAATAAGAAGACAATGGAAATGTTTAAGAGGTGTTATCAATGGAATTGTTTTTTCCTCTAAAGAGATGTGTAGGGAAACTGAAAAACATGCAGCATTATGAAACTGATTTGGCCTTTAGTATTATATAGATTATGTATAATCGTTGGACATAAAAGGGAATGCCTGCGTTACCGACTTTATAGACGGCAGCACTTTCTCGTACTTGAAAATCTTGTCGCACATGGTTGCAGTTGAACAGGGGTTTCCCAACACTTGCATTAAGGTCGTTAATTTTAACGATCATTTAAATGGTAATTGACCAATCTGGTGGGTTTGCTTTGTCTTTTAACGATCATTAAAACCCATTATTTGAATACAGATGAAAATTCAAAAGGAAACCATATTCTAGTATAATATCTTTATTTAGTAACACACAACTATCAGCATTTTTATAATCATAGTAATGCAAAATTATTCCATTTTATTTACAAAAGGAAATATTTTATATATTATACACAGGCGGTTAAGTTTTTTTTACGTCTGACTGTTATTAGTATTGCTGCGTCTGGCCACAGACAGATTTTTCTACTGCACAGTGAAAGGCATGTAATTCGGAGGAATGTTTATATAAAGGGTCGACTTCGCCTGCTGAACTAGAAGGAGCAGCTAAATCAAAGGATTGATTAGTCTTGATATTATATCTACTCGAATAATACTTTACCAAAATTACATTTTAATATCAAAAATTAAAGCGCGA
Organism: Leptopilina clavipes; assembly: GCA_001855655.1. NCBI lineage: Eukaryota > Metazoa > Arthropoda > Insecta > Hymenoptera > Figitidae > Leptopilina > Leptopilina clavipes. The sequence continues at coordinate 7,881 of JUFY01023447.1, read as the reverse complement.
TTCATGCTCTTTAAAATAAGACTAATGCGAATTTGTCGATCAACTTTTAATAGGCAGCGTCCCCACCCGCCCATTTTAGTTAACTGAAAATTTTATCAATGTAAATTAAAAAAATTCTGGAAGGTCTCCAGTTATGAGTTAAAACACCCGTGACTTGTTTAGTTTACGTTTCAAATTACCAAGATCAGAAAAAAATCTAATTTGAAACACTGTTCATTTATGCATATTTAATTTAATAAGTGTAATTATACCCTACGGTCAGATGACAAAGTTCGTAAATTCCACCACCAAGGTGACATAATAAACTTGATGAAATTGTTTGAAATTTGATTACAAGAACGAATGTGAGGGACATAGTGAATATAAAATTAATCTGTGACAGAGAGAGGATATCTGTGTGTCGAAGAAAAGCAGTAAAGCCCTTTCTATGGAAAGCTAGGGCAGCCTTTTGGGTTAATGGCGACGGTAGCTGCAGTGAAGTGGCTTGATATGCTGTTTTATTGGCCAACCGCGCCAGTTAGTCTTCGCTTAGGGGTCGGAGTTCGTCCGTAAACGTCTGGGAACCTGACTGCCGCGGTGAGGAATACGTACAGTCTGCTGGCAATCGTAAATCTAGTTGCCGGCCTCTTCGACTTACCGCATTTCTCCTTGCCCTGACCCTACAAAACGACCTGCAATTCTCATGTTCTAAATAACAAAACTTCATTTCTCCCTAAAACTCAATTTCATTCTTCTATTAGAACCATTACGATTGCCATGATCCCCTGATTTATTGACGACTATTCAATATAGTCATTTAATTTTTCAAATGAATATCAGAATTACCACTTTTATTTATTTCCAGTAATCCTAATTGGAGACCTGAATTAATAAATAAGCGTAACTTTGTTATTTAATTTCGAATTACTCTCAAATTTGTTGCTCTGTTAATTTATAATTTGATTTACTTTCAACTATACTTTAATTTTTAAAATTTGATTTCTTAATCGAAAATTGTTACACTCGATGTTAAAGTTATTTCTTGGAGAAATCTTGATGTTTTTCCTGATACTTTTTGATAATAAAAGTCACGTTCATTTGAAAAGCAGTGTAAATAGACGAAATCTGGACTTAAATTCCGAGTATTCATTCGTTGATGCTGGTCAGGATGTCGAAATAGTTCTTTCGGGTAATTCTTTTTTACGTTGAAAAATACAAGGAGAATGTATATTGGGAAAGGTGTATGGAGCTCTCGAGTGGAAAGCCGTAGTAGCTTACATTACGTTTTCACGTATCTTTCTCTATTTTCACCTTCTAGCTTCCACTTGCCTTGGAAAGCAGCAATGGTACTACCACCACAGCATATCGCCACTTGACTTGCTCTCGCCTAACTTTTATTTCGGTTTGCTGTTGCATGTATTCCCCTGTGGGTACCTTTCGTGTCTCTGCGCATAGCATCTTCCTAAGCCCAGAGGTGGTAAATTTATTTCCTCTCTATATATTCTGGCACGAAATACTTATATGGCAACGCAGTAAACCAGTAATACCCCTACATAGAGCGATACAGCCAACGGTACAAAACCATCCATCGCTTTCATGATGTATAAGAACGCAATACACTCCACTCACTCGGGGGTTGTAAATAAACTACTGTCATATTTTAATACCAAAGAAATTGGAATTTCCCTACTCTACAAAAAAAACAGGAGACATCAAATGTTAATTAAAAAAAAACCACTAAAGATTATTTCTACAGTAAAAACAATTTAACATCTTTGGAGCAATGATCCTCTATTGCAGACAGCGCTAGGCAACTTTCAATAATCAGTTTTCAATTAAGTAACCCCATTTCTAACACAATCGCACTTTTATGTAATATCCACGACCTATTCTTACTACCCATAAAAGATCTTTTGCTGAGGGACATTTATGACCGCATTTTTATTACTCTTTCATGTGACGATGGGGCTTTGTGTTAAATCGCAATATATCTTCTTCACGCCATTCGAATTTCATTTTCACGCTATAAAATTGAGGTGAGCGCTTACGCTAACCCTTATTTTATTTCATGCAATTAAACAGATTTTGTGTGTGTTAATGTACACTGGACCTCAAAAAAAATTGTTTGATAAAGTTAGAAAAACTCCAAAGCTACAAATGTTGTAATAAATAACAGTAATCCAGAGAGTAAGTAAAATTTGGTGCCTTTCTAGAGGAATATATGTGGAGACTTCACGCAGAAGAGGCAACTTTTGATATACATCCATCCAATGGGAGTCTTAGCTTAAAGGCATCGAAAAGTGAATCATCAGAAAGTTTATAGCTTGACTCATCAGTAAGACTGCTTAATGGGGATACTACCTTAGGCGAAGTTATAGACCTTATAGAAACAATTGAAACTCCCTGATTCATCAGCACTTATATGTTCTTTTGAATGAACGTTATAGAGTGGACTGATTCGCATTCAGACAACTAGAGGGTGAATAATACAAGAACACAATGTAATAAATTACCAGAATATGCAAATAAGTAGATGATAAAATGGCTATTACGCGCAGATTCTTCAGTCCGTAATCTTGACGTTAGTAGTGCTTTTGCAGTAGTAGAGAATGGTTGGATGAAAAGGGGATGGTTACTGAGTAAAGCTGACTCGCGGAATCGAGTAGCGAGAGAGTGCACTGAATATTGTATGTGGCATTCCCGTCCATCATTTGCAGAAGAAAAAAGTGGCATATTCCGTTGGCAGCATTGTAATCAGACATTCTCTTGAAATATATCCTCCTCGTGTTCGCCTTTGGTTATGGGCATCATCAGCTCGAATTTATGCCAGACCCAACCATGCACATATATCTAGATCTTCAAAATAGAAAACAAAAAAAAACCTAAAATTTCACCACCTGCTACTATCGATGCAATATAAGTTCTGTAAATTTTAATAATTCAACTCAACAGATTGAGCTCTTAAGGATGAAGCCAAAATCTAATCATCATCAGGGGCTTTCAACTAACGAGGCAGATTCGAAAAGGATACATCCAAATATTTCAAGAAACAAAAATTTACTTTACTTGAAATTAAACAGTGATGACACAAAGTTAGTACAGTATTCAACCGCAAAACATTTTAAATGGAGGAAAAATATCAATAATAATTGTTAGGACTTACTTTCATTTGAACCGCTTTTCATACCGACATTCCATAATTTGACCATTATCCTGAAACCCTTGAAATATAATTATGGTCTTACATATTTCTAAGACTATCTAAGAAAAGAATCGATTTTTTATTGACCCTCTAAAGAATGATTTGTTTTTGGAGTCGAGTCTGCGGCAAGGTTTTGTCTAAGTCCTTGACGATTTACATTTGTTAGTGAATAGGTAATGAAGACTTTTGGTCGTGCATGGGGAATGGCAGGAAGGAAGTGGAAAGCTGGAATGCGGGATGTCGCGAAGAGGGCTGGCCTGGAGGTGATAACTTCTGATTTACGCTATTCCCTCTCCCCCCGACCTTCCCATGCTTCCTACTCCATGCCACCGGATTCTCATTTTCTCACCTATACACTCTCGCGTTTCGCGAGAAGAGGGCTTCTACTCCAATTAACTTTTAATGGCGTAGATAGGGAAACGTATGCCTGCCGAGGACCGCTGCCTGGCACTCTCTTGCTCTTCTACTTTCTTCTCTTCTCCTCAACCATTTTCTTTCTCTTATTTCTCACCCTTTCCCTCGGCAAAAACCCCCCTTTTCAGCCCCCTTGGACTATTCTCTTCTACTCTCGGCAAACATCCATTGCCCCTAACCCCCTTTTTCCATCTCCAACCAGAAAATCTCGAGAGACAGCAGCAACTTGTTAAGTAATTAAGTGTCGTTCTAAGTTTCCGTTTAATAATAATTTAGTAACGCTCGTGAACTTACGAAAGCATCGCGGGACCCGTCCATCATCAGACGATATTTCTGTACTGATAAGTGTGTATAAGTATTTAGTATCATTAAAAGACACTAATTGGCGCCTTGATTCCTTGAAGAGTGTGGTAATTAAAAACATTTGTTCTTCATTCTCTAACACAATAAAAATGATTAACAAGACGTAGATATAATTGAAGATTTCTGGTGATTAAAAATCTTGCGCCTTTAACCTAAAAGACAATGTTTTTTTTGTGTTGACATTTACTTTTTCGTATTCAACACATTATCCATTTTCCCGTGTCGTCTCCTCTGTCAGCCGACGTGTTATACTAGAAGCTCGAGTATAAAAATGTAAAGGATGTTCCGACGCGTCGCGACGGCCCCCTCGGCAGATGTCACCTCGTCTGACTCATTTTCCATGGGGTTTCTCTTCTAATAATTTAGCTTTCCTTCCGCGGACACTTCCTTGTCTTTCTATTATATTCATCCCTTCTTTTTTTTTTTTTTTTTTTTTTTTGAAGAACCCATTTGCATGTGTTTATAGCATATCTTTAAAAGACTGAAAGGTTGTCACGCTTCACACCCCCAACGATTTATGAAGCAAGTCAATGTATGGAGATTTCAAAAATGTTTCTTAAAAATGAACCCTCAGTCGTATATTATTTTGCAAAAAGGGACGCTTTCTAAATGACAATTACTTTGTAAAATATTACTTGAAATTGATGCAAATAACTTGGAGTCTATTTTGCATCAAATAACGAATTAAAGTTTAAGTTGAAATTTAGAAGTGAAAGTAATTTGAAATTTTATTGGATAACCTAATCTAATATTAGCTAGCCTGATTAGGTTTATCCTCTACTATTGTTGGCACCTAAGTCTAATAAAAATTTAATTTTGATTATTTATCCCGGAAAGGAGGTAAAATTCTTCTTTTTTGTATTCCACGAATGAAAAGCGATCCTTCCTATTTCTTTCACTTTACATTTCCCTTATCTTATCAAACGACACGGGTATATATGTACTATACGCCTCGTTTCAAGCGATATTCTCAATTTTCATTTGCCGACAGATGCGTACGTGCGCGGTATTTGCGAGTGAGGCGCGGAAGGACGATAAGTCTCTGATAAAAAGAAGGCAAAAAAGGATCAGTGGGGTCGGCACGAGTTAAGAAAGTCGCGGCATGGCACGGCAACGGTGGCAAATAGGTGTGAGTGTGAGTGTGGTAGACTAAGCGTCAGTTCGAGGGGCTGTAGGGAACCAAAGGGGGTGAAGTCGATCGTTTGTTAGAGAAATTCAATAATGCAACCGACGGCTGACAAGAGCACCGCGACGACCCTTCTCTTCTCAAAGAATGAGAAAGACGGTTATAAAGAAAAAGGAGAGAAGGGAACACCTTGTCATCGTTTATCAATCTGCTATTTCTTGTACATAAAAAAAATCAACGTGTGTGATCAAGGAAAATAAATTTTATTTTAAATCTTAGTCAAATTTTTCCTTTCAATCTTGATAGACAAACGCCGTCTCCTTACCCATTACCTCCTAATGTACGTTTAAGAAAAAATACTTGGAGAATATTACCGACATTCGATAAATAATTGACATATCATAAAGATAATCTCAATCAATTTACAAAAGGATCAAAAAACGAAGTCTCGATTATTTTTTGGACCTTGTCCACCTTTTAAGAAACGCTGTCGTGCTTATTGTCAATTAGTTCGTTCCCGGGTTCATTATGATAACCCCAAGCGCAGAAAATCATGTCGATATTCCGGCAATGCTTCCATATCGACAGTCAAACCGAATATTCACGACTCCAAGGTTATGCTCTGTATTTAATGGGACCAGTTCGGTGTAGTGTATTATGAGCTGTTAAAACCGACTGAAACAATCATAGGTGATCGTTATCGAACGTAGTTAATGCGTTTGAGTCAAGCATTGGAAGACAAATCGCCGCAACATGGCGAGAGACACGATAAAGTGATTTTGCATCATGGCAATGATGGATAATACTTTGAATCGCGTTTACGGCCACAAAGAAAATAAAGGAGAATGTAAATATATTGTTGTGAGCTTTTTCCTAATTTTGAATTATATATAAGCGATGTACTACGACTATTCTCGTTTACTGTCCATGAGCGAATGACTCTCGCGCATCCTCCGTGCGCTGATCACCCCCCACTACTCACTGTTACCAACCTTACTTCTTACGCTTCTAGTTTTCGTACGACCACGTGTTTACGAAATCAGCTTAATTCCAAATTTTTATAATAAAACAATTTATTACATACTAAAAAAGGAACCTAGTAGTTGCAAAAATTTTCAACAGAGAGTGTTTCACACTACAAGCGATACCATTTTTATTTTTATGTACATATTTTCGAAAATCTTGAATTAATATTATTCTTGCATATTATACTTTACGTCACGAATTGTTTGAAATCCCATAATGATAATAATCTGCCGTTGGCGATATGCATTTTCCATCAAGACAAATCTAAAACAAATTTTTAATAAATATTTAAAAAGAAATAAAGAAAAAAAATTAAAATGTGCAAACATAATACTTACTGAATTCGTACCACAAGATGATCCTTCTGCAGCAGCTACAACTTCTGTACATGTTTCATTTAGTGGTGAAGTACATTCTAATCCCATACAAACGTTTTTAATATAAATATTACTCTAAAAAAGAAATTATAACGATTTTTAAATATTGCAAAAAAATACGAACGTGCCTTTTACGGTTGGGAGTAAACAAATATTCTTGTTTGTTGACAAAGTGGGACACTACAACGATTGTTAGTAAATAAAATAAAACGGAATACGTGACAAAATACAATAATTATTAAATACAACTCACTTTGCATGGTTTTGATCCTGGGAGATATTGTTCACATTGATATTCCAAAGAATATTCTAATCCGGGCAAAAAGGTTTTTATTTTACCACCAATATTTGGTTTATTACGTAAACACGTAGTGTTGTCATGACTAAAAGATTTATCAATTTTGAAATATTTTTTTTAACATTGAAAATATTTTTTGCAATTTAAATATTTTGGATAACCCTTTTTTAATTTACCTTAAGTAATAACTGAAATTTCTTAAACTGCAGAGAGACCAATCAAAAGAATTACTAGTAAATGAAAGTTTCTCTTCCATAATGTAACCATCATCAATAATACCATCGGAATTGCAATCAACATTTTCATCGTGTTCTACACCCAATCTACAGAGCAAACATTTTTCCATCAGATCAGAGTTTACTATAAATGAACGTAAAACAACATCATAGGTAGCAATAAATATCAATTAAGAAAGAACTTACAAATGACCGAGTTCATGAGCAGAGAGCATGATTCCTTTAAATCCTCCATTGTCTTCAACCATTCCTACAGCTTCCACCATCTGTTCATCTTTTAGTATCGAACAGGCAGCAGCAACATACGCGTAACCTAATCATATAAATTCTTAATTGTTTAACCCTACACTGAGAGAATTTTGGTAAGCCTGCAGGCTTTACATGGGAGCCGCTAGAGCTCTCTGTCTTAGGGCTCGCAGTTCACCTTAAAAAGGCGAGAATCTACTCCTTAGGAGCTGCTGCTGACCTTTCGGGAGTAGATGCCCGCTTTTTCAGGGCGAACTGCGAGTCCTAAGCAGGGAGCTCTAATTTCGGATTTGAAAAGCCAGCAGTGGCGCCATAATTTTCTCAGTGTACTGTAGTTAGAAAAATGATAAATTAAAAATTATTTTTAACCTCTTTTTTAAACAATTTTAGTTGCACTTTTATGAAAAGTTTTTTAATATTTGATTTAATTTAAAAATATTTACATACCCATAGTATTACAGTTCTCGCCCGTTGGTTCCAAATTGCACATGTCACGACTTTAAAAGATAAAATCAATTTAGTTTTTAAATTTTTAACTGAATTTTATTAATATTTTGGAATAATGTATTGGAAAATTTAGAAAATCATTTGTCCATAAATATAAAAAATACCTT
>JUFY01023446.1:0-11554 GCA_001855655.1 Leptopilina clavipes | reverse complement strand
ATTTTCATCCAAAGAGTTTCAATGACAGTCATGTTTGCTCTATTTCCAAATACACTGCGAATAAAATTAAGAAATTTTGCTTTCTTCCTTGGAATGTTTTCGTGTCTGGATAGAGTATTTAAAATATTTCTTTCAGATGATGACAAATTCGTCGAAGAATTGAGTAAATTTTGGACTACATTGATCCATTCTTGTTGTTTACGTTCTCCTTTATTGGCACTTGCTTTTAGAGTAAATCCTTTACCACCGTATCTTTCGTCTTCTGTTATACATTTTGTATGTTTAACGTATTCATCTCCCCTGAAAAATTTATTATTATTAATTATTAATTATTATTATTTACACAGGGATCACAGTACCTTTTTTCTTTAAAAAAAGGTGAATTATTTTCCGAAAATAGGTGTAAATTGAATAAAACGTGTAAATTGAATAAAATTTGACTGAATTGAAATTTGGATAAATTATATTTTGAATAGATTAATATTTGGGTAAATTGAATTTTTGATTAATTGTAGTAAAGATTAAGTAGAAATAAAATGAATTTAAATTTCAATCGATTACAATTTTAATTAAAAAATACTTCAATTAATTAAAATATTTTAAATTGCACTAAGTAAATTTTAAACAGATGACAAATTTTGATAAATTTAAACCTGGATCAATGGAATCATTTATAAAAACAAAAAATGTAAAAATCTATAATTCTGTGTTTCTTAAATATTAATTTAAGCTCAGGAATGTTAAAAAAAATTTCTTCTTAAACTAATGAATTTTTTTCAACACTCCTGAGCTTTTTTTACATTGTAAATTCAACTCTTTTTGAAATACATTGAATAAAAATATTAATCGAATAAAAAAAAAAGTGAAAGAGGTAACAATTTACAAAAATAGGTGAAATGGGTGACAAAATTTTAAATAGAGGTGAAAAAGTAATAATTTTAAATTAAATTTAAATTTCTATGAACTTTTTAATTTAAAAGAGAAGAAAATTCTGAATCTTACCGAAAGTCCTTATGGCAATCGACACACGTGAGAAAAACTGGAGAGCAACGGGAATGAAATTGAAAGTGTTTTGCAACTTTAGGCTTTTGTAAACACTCGCCACAATTGTTACAAGTAAAAACTACCATTTCAAAGTAAAAATGTTACACGACTTTTAAGTGCGGAAAATAACGCAGACAAAATTAAAAACTCCGAAAAATTGAGTTAACCTAAAAACTCACTATTTGCGGAAAAACTTACGCGTCGAGGTAATTCGAAATATCTCAATCACTTTACTTATCACTTTAAATGGAGATTTTCTTTGAACGAGGAATTGTCAAATAATTTACTGTAAATAATACAGAAAGATTGAAAAATAGCAAAAATTAACAAATTTCCCCCACGTGTTGTTTGTTAAGTTGCGATGGAGCGCAGTCGTAAAAATTGTCGCTCCAGTCGCTTTGACAGCTAACCTAACCTCACAAGACTGAAATGGAATGGAGTAAAGGGAAATAAGGCGTTTAAAATACGTTTAATTATAAAAGTTGATGGGGTTTATCTTTAAAAAATGTGCTGTGAAAAATAATTTGTGAAACTAGTGTCCTTATATTCAACTGTCGTCGTATAATGCAGTAACGCATATACATATCGATCTTTTGACAGGAAAAAACATTCCAATAAATTTGTACAGGAGATTTTAATGTCTCTCTTTGGATCTGGTATTCAGAGATAAAAAGTTAATTAAAGCATATTTAAATTCTAGACGTAAAACTAACTCTTGTCAGTCAAAGGTGAGTCTAAATGAGCAATTACTTCTCTGTGTGCACAATTAGATAATTCTTTTGCAAGTATTCGGATAATGCTTTCTGTGTCCAATACTTCAAAGTCCTTGAATAATTTTTTATTTTATATGTAGTTTTTCAATTGCACACTTAAAAAATTCTTAAAACAAATTGTTTATTTATTTATTTATTTGTAATTCCAGAAGTAAGTGAAATGATCCAAATTTGTCGTAAAGTGAATGCTAATCTTAATACCATATAAAGTGTAATCAATAACCTTCAAATACTCTGTATAAAAGTTTTTATTCTTGAATTTATGTAATTTCTTTATGTACATTGTAATAAACGATTAACTCACATTTGCCAAATATAATCTATTGTCTCTAAAAATTTATAAATAAAAGAAATATAATATAATATTAAATTTAAAAATTTTTGGACGAGCCTTTAAGCCCAAGAATAAATAATAGATTAACTGAAAATTTTAGCCTTTTTCAGATTAGATAGAGAGTAAAGAATTGAGAATATTCTCTGAACACTGAATATGGCTAATACAAAGAATGAGAATCGAATTCAATCAATACAAGAACTCAATAAAAAATCACACGTGAATCTTTCTGGCAAGACACTTAAAAATGTGTTTAGCAGATTAAATTTAATGCGAGATCAAGGGAAAGATGCATTAAAACTTCATAAAGAAGAAGATGCATATATATATTTTCGACGATGGCAAAATTGTGTCGAGTACATCAAAAACAATGAGAAAAATGGCAAAAAAATGTATTCTCTTCTCGTATCCGAAAAAGATGTAATTATGAAAATTTTGAATTAAAAATGAACAAGTATTTGTTAATAAAATTTATTAACTGTCGAATTAAAATTCCAAATTTATTTTTAGGTGGATGAAATCAAAAATGAATTACAAAAACTAAATGAATTTTTAACGTCTCGAATTAATAAGGCGAAAACCCTAAATAGTGAATTAAGTAATACAAATGCAAAGTCTTTAATCAACTCTTACACTGACGATCCACTGTCTTTACCTGAAATACCTCCTGAGGATCCAGTTGTTGAAGATTCAGAAGAAATAACGTGCATGCAACTTTATCAATTATTAAAAACAGATAATAAAATTCTTCTACTTGATGTTAGACCACAAAATGATTTCACCAATTCTCATATTCAAAATGAAAAATGTATAAATATTCCTTCTGAAGAAATTAAAAAAGGGTATGTCATTTTTATTTATTATCTCTCTCTCTCTCTTTTTTTTTGAAAACGAAGAAAAAATTTAAATAAGTAAACTTCTGTTTTAGTATACTGTGCAAACATTTTGAAAACTTATTTAAAGATAAAGAATCGAAAAAATTATATGAAAATCGTAAATCCTCCGACATTGTTGTCCTGTTAGATTGGTATTCGTCTGAAGAATTTTTAAAAGGCAACGATCGTCTAAATACAATGAAGGATTTATTACAAAATTGGGATCCCGGTGCAAAATATAAGCGAATAGCAATTTTACAAGGTGGTTATAACGAGTGGCTGAGTCGTTATCCTCAATTTGTGACAAATCACGACGTAAAACCACCCGATGTTGAAGAAAATTCGCTAAATGAAATTTTAGATAATTTTGAATTTCCATCGATAGACGATGATATTATTAGTACGTACAAGTCAAATAAGAAAAATACAACAGTCGATAAGAAAATATTGCGGAAGAGTCAAGTTAATAATCATATTAATAGAGATGGAAATATTCATTCAATAAATAAGCAATACGATTCAGGTAATAAATGGCGATCCTCAGAATCGTTACACGATCAAAAATCAATGAATTCGTTTCTAATTGAAAATGGATTAGGGGATAAAGTGAATTTTAAGAAAAAAGATGTTTCTCAAATTAAAATTAATGCCAAATCAATTGATATTCCAACGTTTGATCGAAGCAACAAACCTCCTTCCTTGTTGCAACAAAATACAGAAGCAAGAGTCACTACGTTGATGGAAAGTCTTTATGCCGTGAAGAAAAATTACGAGGAACTGGATTCTGTCATTTTGGAATTGGAAGGAAAATGGCTTCAAAGTAAACTTACTGGAGATATTAAACTTATAGAAATTAATAACGATAAAATACTTTTAAAGAAGGATGAATTGAAAAATCTGGTAAATTTCCATGATTATTATTATTATTATTATTATTATTATTATTATTATTTTCCTATGATAAATATTAACTATAAACACGTTTCTCTGCTTAGGACGAAAAACGCATTAAACTTGAAATGGAACTTAAGTCCATGAACTATTCAAAAGAAGATGCTCTGAAAATTGTAAATCAACAATTACAGTCGCGTTTTTTAATAAATGAACAAAATCAAATGTCAATCTCGTCTGAACGAAAGAAGATTTATGAGTGAGTATAAAATGTATTTTCTTTAGGGGATTATTTATTTACTTCTTCTTTTTTATTTAACAATCAGTGATTAGACTATCCTATTTATTTATTTTTTTATTTACTACAGACTTCTCTTTAACATTTGGTTCAAGAATTGTTTAAAGTTAAAAAATTTGTTCTAAAAGAAAAAAAGTCATTGAAAAAATTTAATATTTTTTTTTGTTTTTTTTTTAAATTATCACTTATTTCAATAAAATTGTTAATAAGAATATTTAATTTCTAATTCTAATTTCTAATTCAGACCATGGATTGTACGACTTTTTTCGATTTTTTTTAAATGCAACTTTTATCGACTTATTTTGATAAAATACGCCTGTTTCAATTTTTTTATATTCTAGAAGTATATTTTTATTTGAAAATTAAATTTGAAAAATCGTTTTCCTTAAACTATTTTATTTTTCTTTCTCGCTAAGTCAGGCTATTATCCTAAAAAAATTGAAATTAATATCAATTAAAATAAGAAAAACAAAATTTAGTTTCGAAAATTTTTCAAAATTTACTATTACGTTCTTTTTTTTTAAATTTTTGTCAATTCTTGAGAATTTCTCTAACTGAAAACTTAATTTATCGTATTTGACTCAACAATTTTTCAAGTACTGACCTCAGATAAAATTATTTAAAAGTTACTGAAATTTTTTTCATCATTTCAACTGAAAACTTTGCCAAAAATTCTGAATTCGAATAAAATCATATATTAGACTAAGAAAAAGAATTTAAAAATAAGGAACATGAAAATTTTTCTGAAAATATATCCTATTGAATTGAAATCTTGAAAATTTGTCTCAGTTCAATTCGGAAATATTCTAAATAATATTTATTATCTAATTAAATTTATTAACATAAAAAAATCGATTTTTTTTATTCTTGAAATCGACTAAAACGACTTTTTTCAAGCCTTGGAGTCGATTCAAGGCTTGCTAATTATTAATTTTTGCAAATTAAAATTAATTCTGTAATTCAATTTTATTTTTATAATTTTTTACATGTATTTTGAATTTATCATAATTTTGTTGTGATACGTCACAGCGAGAATGTTGAGAATTTACGAATACAATATATTTTATACGAAATTGTTTTGATGAATTATTGAACAAGAACATTGGCTCTAAATAACATTGAATCGGAGAAAAGTTTATAAAAAGGATTAAATGAATTTAAAGATTAAAGGAAAATATTTATAATGTTAGATACCTTTTATTTAATATTCTATTTGTACAGGTCCTTTAAGCATAAAAGAGAACAAAAACATTCCTTGTCGCAAATTGATGAAAGTGACATTCGTAAGGAACCATTGAAAGATGCGCCTTCAACAAATACCAGTCTTACACGATCATATTCTAGTCCAAATCTTGTCCAGGTAAAAAATTCAAAAATTGTAACATTATAATAATTATATATAAAAAAAAGATGTTGATTACATGTTTTTGTTTGTAATTTAAAGATGGAAGATCAAAAAGTGCCAGAAATAGATAGAACTTCTAAGCCAAGTATGGCAACGAAGGAAAACCGAATTACAAATGTAAATAATAATATTAAGCGACCCTCAATGAATGTAAAGGATCGGGAGGACAGAATGGAACCCGTCTATCGAGGAGAGAGTGTAAGTGTTCCAAAAATTCAAATTCAATTACAAATCTCCCTCAATTTCAAACTCTTTTTTTATTTACATTATTTATTTATTTCTTTAAAATGATTAATTAATTAATAAATCCAATAATTTTGTTATATTCATCTATTTAAAAAAATTATTTATTATCAATAATTAAAAAAATTAATTATTCAAGATATTTTCTAAATTTTGTTATTTAAATAGATTATTTAAAATATTTTTCTTAAATTTCTTAATTTACAAATACTGTTGTTCTTTCAAAGATCAAAATTTTTTAAATGTTTGTTTATTGCTTTTGAATTTATGAAGATAAAAATTAAAATTAAAGTGTATAAAAATTTTTCTCGAAATAAAGTAAATAAACTAAAAAGTGAAAATATCTTTAAAAGTAAAATTTTTTGTCTAATTCATGTCAATGATATTTAGATAGTCATTTAATAGGTTTTTTTTTATCATTCTTCAACGCCATTATCTTTCTAAATTGGTGGCATTCATTATCGTATCGAATTTTATAGTTAGCAACGCAATTTAACTTAAAACCCATAGTATTGTTTAACAAGATTTTAGTATGCGACATAATTTCGTTAACGAAACGTGAATTAACAATGAAACATTAATACTCGAACACGCGACTACTTTCAGTCTCTGACGTGAGATGTTAATAGTATTAAAAGATTATAAATTCCGTCATCTTTTCAGCTATCGTGCAATGTATAGTAATTTTTATTAAAAAAAAAAAATTCATCGCACCTTTATTTTAAAACATTTTAAATATAAATGAATTTCCCCGATTGTTAAATTTTAAATGATGAGAAATTATATTCCGAGTGTGATAACTTATAGGAATCAGATTAAATTCTAGCGTTATAAATTCCAAAGATGTTGGCAAATAAATTCAAAAACTTTATCACAAATCAGAATCCGTGCTGATAATAATATATACATACATATATGTTCACGTGACATTACGTTTAATATGAGATAATTTTGTTATCACGTGTCAGTTGCCTGGCAGCTCTCCATTCTTGCAATTTGGATAACAATTTCAAAATTTTCATCAATAATAATAAAAAAACAAATGTAATAAATCAACATTCTAGTTTTCTTATCGAATTTTGAACTCTGAATTTTTCTTTACTTAACTTTTTTTTGTAATTTAAAAAAAAAATTATGGTGCAAATCAAAATCTTCAGTGTAGTGGACAAAAGTAATCCTGTGAGTATATATAATATCAGCTACTGTAAAAGAATTTTAACACTTGACTAAGGAAGTGCTGATAAGAAAAGTTTGAATTATGTGCAGAGAAAAATAATTATTATGAAGTCAAGATAAATACTAATCGCTATAAAGTGGAATATATTAAAATGAGATCGTTTCTATTTAACATGTTAATGAACAACAGAAACTAACTAAAGACAATATTTCAGAACTACCTGGAAAATTTCTCTACTATTTTTTATAAGACGCGCCCCAGTCACTGAATAACAAAAAAAAAATTAATAATTTTTAGTTGTTCGAATTTTAGACACTATTTTTACATTCTCGTTTTTTTTTTAATAGAAAGAACAATTAACAATAAGAAATATTGTTGGAAAATTGTGCAATGAATCTGAAGATATGAAATCTAGTGTAAAATTTATATACTGTATTGTTGCTTGACCTTGTGTGTTATCTATTGATGAAGCAGACAGTATTTTTCATCATTCATTAAAAGTCAGATAATAAAGCATCTTCTATCTAGTATATTGATTATAAAAAATCTTATTTTCAAAAATCAAAATTCCAGTGCAAATAAAGTTTTCATTTTTGATGAAATTAAATTTTCATATATTAATTTTTGCAATAGAACATCTTTAAATTACCCGATATTTCAATATGGATGAAAATTAAATTCGAAAACTAAAGCAATATATTATGTAAAGAAAAATAATCAAAAAATCAAAAAACTGATGGAAAAATGGGGAAAAAATTAGTGGCTGGGAAATTATCGTGAAATGAGACAGTTTTCCTTAGCAAATTGTATCTAATAGAAAACATCTGCACATGTCTGCGGAAATACTATTTACTTGCTAGGTTTCCCAATCCAATTAATTCTAGTGGCCACTACTAACTACCAGCTGAGTATTCATTCCATTCACACACAGAACTGCTGATCAACTAATCAAATGAATTTTTCATATTTCTTGTATGAAATAGTGTTTGACGAATGTCATTGTGAAAAGTGCAACAAGATGAATTCCACAGTGAAAAAAAAATAATTCAATTAGAAAATTATAATAAATTGATTAATTCGGAACATTTGACAATTCCTTTGTAGGTTTTAGTGATTTTTTTTATTATTAATAAAAGTAAATTCATTTGAATACTTTGAAATGGTTTATATTAAAAAGAAATTGATTCCACGACATATTATCAGCTATTTCAGAAAGGTAATAATTGAACTGCCATTTAAAAAAAATTGAAAACAGTTTTATTAAAGAAATATCATTGAATTTTGGCTATTTGACATTTTTAGTTTATTTGGTAAAAATATACATATGCTTTAAAGAACGTGACTATGCTTCATTATTTCTTATACACATTATAATTTATTGTTTTCCAAAGTCTTTTTACTTTTTCGATATGAATTTTACAATTGTTTTTAAATATATTATATACTTTTTTAGAAAATGTGTAAATATTTTCAAAAATTGAATTTTTTATTTTATTGAAAAAAAAGAATTAAAATTTTTTTTAATTACAGGGTTGCCACAAGTGAGGGAAATTAGGGAAAAGTCAGGGAAAATGAAATTGGTCAGGAAAATCAGAGAATTTTGATTAAAAGTACAGGAAAAATATCAAATTTCTAGAATTACTACAAAAAATCTGGTTTTTAGTGTCCAAAACATTGAAAAATATAACCTTGAATTTTTCTTGAATTTTTTTCACCTGAAAAACTTTTGAATCACAATTAATTTTAAAACAATTCCTATAATTTTTTCTTATTTCTGTAAATAATTAAATTTATTTCTGTAAATAATTAAATTCTGGAATAACTTTCTAAATGTTATTAATTATAATTAACTTAGAAAAGATTTTAATTAAAAATAGTTGCAATTTTCAGAAGGTTTTAATCTAAAATTTTTGAAAATTTCAATTCCTGTGAAGAAATCAATAATAATTAAATATTTATTTCAAAAATTTTCTAAGTTTTAAATAATTTTATTTAAAATTCAAAGAAAACAGTAATTAAATTTATTTTTAAAATAGGTTTCAAATCAAATATTTGCTTCTAAAAAATTACCTTTTCTTATATTGAACACTCCTTGAATTTTTTTTATAAGGATCAGGGAAAATGTCAAAATTCTGTCTGGAAATGAGGGAAAAGTCAGGGAAAAATAAAATCAAATTTTTGTGGTAACCCTGAATTAAATTGTTTTAATTAATTATTAATTAATTAATTTACAACAATTTTAAAAACATGAACGGATATTTTATTTCAAGTAATGTCTAAATTAGAAAATTTAAATTTTTTTAGCATCCAGGAATCACAGGACTTAAAAATTTGGGAAATTCGTGTTATATGAACAGTATAATTCAGTGTTTAAGCAATACGGCAAATTTAGCAAAGTACTTTAATGACAATTCGTATGTTGAAGATCTTAATAATAGTGATGAAAATGGAACTCATGCTCAAGTGACTGAAGAAGTTGCACATGTAATAAAAGCCCTTTGGCGTGGACAATATAAAAGTATATCACCACGTGATTTAAAGGTATTATTTTCAATTTCAATTTTTTTTTCTTTTTTAATTTTAATGTAGTTCATTTTACAAATAAATTATTATTGAAGTAAAAAAATTTCTACATCAGTAATAATTTTATTTACTAATATTATTAATTTAATATTGCATTGAAATGTCATAAATTAATTTACAAAATAATTTCTAAAATATATTTTACAAAAAAAATTTAATATTAATTTGTTTTTAATTTATTATAAATTTTGTCATTATCATTTTTTTTATTTAAACGTTCGTGCATCATTTTTTGTGTAAATTTTTTGTCAGAGACTTTTGCAAGTGGATTGTTTAAACGAATCTAAAAACGATTGTTATTTTAAAAGATTTTTTTAAGTACTTTTTTGTAAATAATAAAATGATTCTTTACCTAGGTTGTCATTGGACAATATAGGCTACAATTCGAAAGTTATGAGCAACAAGATTCTCACGAATTTTTAACGTTTTTATTGGAGTGGATGCATAATGATTTAAAGAGGGTAAGTGTACAGCAATTTTGTGTGTGTAAATTATTACAAAAATACACGATTAATTTTTAACAAATGGATCAATATAAAATTTTCGAAATTTCATAATTCATTTTTATTTTTTTTTAATTTCAATTTTTTTTGCAAATCTTTATTTGTCTCCAGGTCAAATCTAATATATGGAACATTTTTCACTTTTAACCTTAATTTAAAATTAAGGCACTAGGAAACATAAATAATAGATGAAATATTCTATTCTAAATTATTTATACTTATTGTTCTCTAATTGCCATTGATTACCGTTTTAGAAAGATAAAGTTATAGTCAACGATCTTTTGACATCTGCCGAAAAGGAATGGATTAAAGCAATGAATGGCCAAAAATCAATGATTTCCCGTCTATTCTTTGGTCAATACAGATCAACAATTACTTGTGCCACGTGTGGAAAAAATAGTGTAATTTACGAGACGTTTAATAATTTGACAATGTCTTTACCACCCACAAAGTGCACGTTAGACGTGAGTTTTACTTTTTTTTAATGTAAAAATTAGTAACTAAGCTAGTAAAAAATTATTTTACTGCTACAAATATTATTTTTAATTAATTATTAACTCATAATTATTTAAATAGTACGGAGGAGGAATAATATTTGATAATTTGTAACTTAATAGGACTGTGTGAAGAAATACGTCAGCGGACAGAGAGTTTTCGGTTGGAAATGTCCGCATTGCAAAGTTGAGAGAGAGGCAACGAAGAAATTTGACTTTATTAAATTAGCGCCAATTGTCGTCATACATTTGAATCGTTTTGGAGAAAGTGACGGTTGGTTAGAGAAGAGAAATACACAAGTTGATTTTCCATTGACGGATTTCAATTTAAGACCCTATGTTGTTAATGACACGAATACGAACATTAACACCAACAATTTAGGATATAATTACAGTCTGTATGCCATGTCCAATCATTATGGAACTATGGAAGGAGGACATTATACTGCGTATTGTAAAAGTGCCCCTCAAAACAAGTGAGTCATTTACTTATTCATTAAAATTTCATTAATTCCACTTACTGTTTGAAATAGTCCATTGTTTTTCACCCAAAAGTAATTGTGGCACATTTTCAGAATAATATAATAATAATTCCTAGTAATAATTTTTGACATGTGTAAAAAAAAATTTTTTTGTCAACTACAAGGATCACAGGTTGCCATCTACTTAACTTTTTTCACCTATTTTTGATAATTTCTTATCTTTTTCACCTTTTTTTCATTCGATTAATATTTTTATTCAATGTATTTCAAAAAGAGTTGAATTTACAATGTAAAAAAGACAAAAAATCTCAGGAGTGTTAAAAAAAATTCATTAGCTTCAGAAATTTTTGTCAACATTCCTGAGCTTAAATTAATTTAAGAAAAACAGAATTATAGATTTTCTTATTTTTTGTTTTTATAATTGATTGCGTTGATCCAGGCTTCATTTTATC
>JUFY01023444.1:0-13709 GCA_001855655.1 Leptopilina clavipes | reverse complement strand
GTAATATTACTAACATTACATGTAACATCACAGTAATATTACAGTAATATTACGTGCTATTTGGGATTTAAATTTTAAAGTAAAAATGCATAAAGAGGATTAATTTTCAATGCAAATTAATGACTTTTAAGTTCTTCTTATATCTAAAATATTCAATAAAAATTATTTTTCACTTTATACAAAATTGAAAAAGAATCCATTAATCAAGGTAAAACAATCATAAACATAACCTATATAATTTTTCGCTTCTTAGTATACCTTTCTTCGCGACGCGTCACATTTATTGAGTATGCTATACATAACCACAGAAAATTAAAACTTAACTTTAAAAGCAATTATCCGCTTTACTTGGAAAAGTTACTAAATTTAAAAACATATCAAAAACGCGGGAAAATGGTTTAATTTAACTGTTTCGTTCGGTTTGGTAATAGTTACTGGAGTAAGGAAACTTTTGCTATATACATTTGGCAAAAAAAGTTATAAAGGTTCGTCACACAATTTTAAAAGTTACTATAGTGACAAATGTTTAGTGACACTTACTACTCTTACGTTTAATAAAATATAGTTTCATTGTTAGAGCAAAAAATCTTTAGAAATATTTACTTCGAAATTTCGAGACAAAAATTACTAGAGTTTTAAAGAAGCTATTACTTATTTGAAGCAATTGTTACTAGAGAGACGAAACTCTAGTAACTTTTTGTTTATTTTTAATTAAAAAAGTCACTAGGATTTTAGAAAGTTTAGTTACTCAACAAAACAGTAACTAAACTGACGAAACTCTAGTAACTTTTTGTTTATTTTTAATTACAAAAGTCACTGAAGTTTTAGAATGTTTAGTTACTCAACAAAACAGTCACTAGAGTGACGAAACTCTAGTAACTTTTCGTTTAATTTTGACAACAAAATTCAATAGATGGACGAAACTTTAGTAACTTTTTGTTTAATTTTAACAATAAAAGTCACTAGAGTTTTAAAAAGTTTATTTAATAAATAAAATAGTTAAAATTTATATTTATTTCTACATAAAATAAATCGCTGCCTTTTTCATCACTAAAAAAAATCGTTTATCTTCCAAAATATAAAAATAAATTTTTTTTCTCTAATACATTAAAATCCATCAAAACTGTCCAAAAAATGAGCCCTAAACAAAAGGATTGGATTAATTTTTGAAAAAAAGAGATTGCAATAATTCTTTGAATTTACATTGTTTTCTTAAAATTAACATAATTAGTTAAATAATTAACATATCTTATTGTTCTTGGGCTTAATTTAAAGGTAAATTAATAACCTTTAAATTAAGCTCAAGAACAATAATATATGTTAATTATTCTACAAATTATGTTAATTTTAACAAAACAGTCCAAATTTAAAGTATTTTTGCAATTTCTTATTTAAAAATTAATCAAATCCTCTTGCTTAGGGCTTAATTTTTTGCAGATTTTTAAAAAATTTTAATATGCCTTAAAGAGACGAAATTTTAATTTTCAGTTATTTTGGATAATAAACGATTTTTTATAGTGTGATGAAAATATGGTAGCGTCGCACAATTCGCCTCGGTAGTATATGGAGATAGAGAAATTGTCAAAATAAGGAAAAAAAATAGGTGAAATTTTCTAAAGGAAAAAAAATATAAACATCTCGAGGAGAATTTATCCTTGTGAAAAAAATCACTATTACGTATAGCAGAAATTCCCATTCCCACATTGTCGAATGACGTATAAAACTTGTTTTTTCCTGGTTGCGAAGAAAAATATTTGTTCTATAAACGAACGATGAAAATAAAAATTGTTGAGTTGAATATTCAGTCAATTTGTTTTCTTAAGAGATTTCTGATTTATTTACTTGTTATATGAATATTATAAACATTCAATGTAATGAAAAATGATGAGTTTTGTATAACAATTATATTATTTCCATCATTTTCCTGAGAATCTTTCGCGTAAAAATCTACTCTGATTAACCTGAATATAATTGAAAATTAGATAATAATCTGGATAATTTATTTTGAAATCTAATTTGAGTCATCACTGTAAACCTAAATGTATCAAATTGATACCAAAAATATCAAATTGATTCAAATTTTTTAATCAATTTGATATTTTTGGTATCGATTTGATACTTTTAAGTTTACAGTGGTCAAAAAATGTGATTAAGATTCGATTTTCTAAAATTATAATAAATTTTTCTTATTGATGATCCTTCTTCAGCATCGCACCTAAAACAGAAAAAAGTCAGTATTAGTTATTTATTTTTCATGTTTCCGTAAAAATCAACTAAAGACTTAAAATAAGCTCAAAAAGTTTTTTTTTAAGTTTGCACTAATGAAAAAAAATTAATTGGGTCTTTGTGTGGAAAGCAAGAAAAAAAAAGAAATTAGAGTTTTCTTAATTACCAGGATTTCAGAAAAATTTCGTAATTACAGGCAACTTTAATGATGAAAAAGGAAATTAAAATGTGACTTTGTGGTCTGTGGGAAAAATTTTTTTAATTACAGACAAAAAGGTATTTTAAAAGAATTATTTTTTTGTTTCTTATCGAAAAAACTATTTCTTGATATTTGTATTATATGTTCAAAATATTTTCACTTGGAAAAAGTTCTTTAAATTGCAAATTTTTATGCTATATACAACATTTTTTTTCTTTTTAATGAAAATTTTCTCTACAGGTATAATGTACATTTTTCCAAAAAAAAAAATTGATGGAAAATTTTAAAAGTATTCCAATTATTTCACGTATATATATTATTTTCTGATGGCATGATCGATCCCAGAGATTAAAAAAAAAGCATTTTCATTATAACTTGACGTTTATTATTTGTCTAGTCATTGTCATGACATAAAATGTCACCCAAAAACTTTACTCTCAAATAAAAAAAGATTATATTATCGGGTTTTTTTTTTTTAATATTGTTTCTTCTATGAAACATTATTTACAACTCATCATTAGCAAACTAACAAGAAGAAATCATGTTCTTCAGTTAAGTATTCGAGTGACATATAAAGTGTCATTTCAGTTACGTAATTAAGGATAATATTCTTTTATGCTTCCAGTAAATGCAAATAAAGACTAAGAAATTAGAATACAATTAATTTAATTTAATTTTTCACAAATAAACTGTTAATTTTAATGCAAAAATTATATAAATTACATTATTATTATTATTATTTACTATAATTATAATAGTAATTATTACTTTGTTATATAAATTATCATTATCATTATTATTATTATTATTATTATTATTTATTATTTATTATTTATTATTTATTATTTATTATTTATTATTTATTATTTATTATTTATTATTTATTATTATCATTATTTATTACTAAATTATTTTTTTTATTAACAATATGATTATTTACCAAATATAACTCAAACTGAACGTTTTTAAAATTATTTTTTTAAAATATGAAAATATAACAAAATAAAAAACATAATATAAATTAATATAAATAATACGCATTATGTAAAAAATATATAGTCGATTATTTATATTATAATCTCTACGTGTCAGTGATACTTATACCCTGTCCAACTCTATCTCGCTTACGAGCGAGTCTTCATGCCATCTAGGCGGAGATTTACAGAATTATACTGGCGCGAAATTCAAATAAAGTTCAAAAAGAAAGTGAAAATAAGTAAATAAAAATAATTCTAGGGTCCATATTGTCCCGATCTTGAGAGTTTGGCTCCCAATATTGGTATAGAAATTTGTTTATTTGGATTTTTTATGTTAAACATTTATAAATAATTTAAATTTTTCCCTAATACAAAAAGAACATAAAAGGTCTATTAGAGGAAAAATTATACAAATTATAATTTATTACTATTATTTTACTATAAAATGTCTACAAAATAAATATTCTTCACATGTTTTATTGTAAAATTTGATATAATCAAAATAGTAATTATTATTATTAATATTATAGAACTTATACTATTATTAGATTACTGTTATATAACTGTTATAATACTGTTCTACTGCTGTTATATTACTATTATATTACTATTATATAACTGTTGTAATACTATTATAAAACTGTTATACTGCTGTCATAACTGGTATATTACAGTTATATTCTTGTTATGTAACTGTTATATAACGTCTATAACAGTTATATTGGTATTATATAACTCTTATATTACAATTATACTGTTATACTGCTGTCAGAACTGGTATATTATAGTTATATTCTTGTTATGTAACTGTTATATAACGTCTGTAACAGTTATATTGGTATTATATAACTGTTAAACTACAATTATACTGTTATACTGCTGTCATAACTGGTATATTATAGTTATATTCTTGTTATGTAACTGTTATATAACGTCTGTAACAGTTATATTGCTATTATATAACTGTTATATTACAATTATACTGTTATAAAACTTTTATACTGCTGTTATATTACTAAAAACTAATTGTTATATTACAATTATATAACTGTTATGTTACTATTGATAACTGTTATTTAACAATTATATTATTGTTATATATAACTGTTATACTTTTACTATGTAACTGTTACATTAATGTTCTATTACTGTTATATTACTATTATATAACTGTTATACTATAGTTATATTACAGTTATATTTCAGTTATATTACTGTTATATAACGGTTATATTACAGTTATATTTCTTCAAAATGAATGTACTTTAGATTTTTTTTTGCACAATTTGATCAAGTAAAAAGAAAAATAATAATAATGATAATAAATAAAGTATAATTTATGTTTCAGTTTTAATGTATAATTTAAGGAAAATCCAAAACCAGATTATAATTTATATATATGATTTTGCAAAAGCGCATAATTTACGAGTCTTCATATATAATTTTATTTTTGTCTTTTTTTGTACAATTTGAGCATAATTTATAAATTAAATGTATAATTTAAATATTCTAAATCTAGCTGGAAAACGGCTTCTTCGAAGTTGCACATGCCACGTATCGCTTGAGGCTCTCTTCTGTTCTGATACAACAGGATATGCGGAAGAATCGAGGACTACTGCGGTGCGCGCTCTATGAAGGCCTCAAGCTCTATGTGCGCTCTAATCTACACTCTCTCTATATATATATATATATATATATATTTGCACCCGTATATCCAGCATGGTGGTATAACCCAACATCCTCGTTGAGTTGTAATAACACAACTCGAAGGAAAATAAAAAAAAGAGAAGAAGAAAATTAAAAAAAAAAAAAAAAAAAACATCTCAAACTCATGGGGGCATGCTCCACAAAAACTTGTCAGACTTGCGGAGATTGCAATACGAATTATTAGCGCAACGATTTACATTCCAGAGAAAATGTTTAGACCGCGATATATCCATAGAAACGTATAATTAAAAGTGTAAAGCATCCACATCCAACGGCCAATTATTAAATTACACAAATTATATAATCAATTTCGATGATTAAAGGAAAAATGATTTCACGTAGTAGAAAAATGTATTACTGCCATTATTTCTTTATCAATATTATTATTCACTGAAAAACAATTTATTTGATTCAAAGAAACGATTATCTGTTGTAAATCATGATTAACTATTATCAAATAAATATATTTACTTTTACCAAATAATTTCTGTTTAAATCAAATAAACTTTCATTAAAACTCGAATGAATATTCCACAAATCTTATTTGCCTTAAAATTATTTAACATAAATTTCATTTAACATAAAACTCGTTTAACATAATTTTCATTTGACATAATTCTCATTTGACAGAAATTTCAATTGACATAAATTCCATTTAACATAAAATCCATTTGACATAAATGTCATATGACAATAAATTTTATTTGACATCAAACTCATTTAACATAATCCCTATTTGACATAAAAATCACTTGACATAAATTCCATTCAAAATAAAATTCATTTGACATAAAAATATTGGCCCAAATTTTGAAAGTAACCAAACAGATATTATCAAGAATATTGTGATTGGTCAATTTTAAAATTCGCGCAGACATTTTTATGTCAAATGAACTTTGTGTCAAAGGGATTTTATGTCCAATGAAATTTATGTCAAATGAAATTTCTGTCAAATGACATTTATTTTAAATAAGTTTTATGTCAAATGACATTTATTTCAAATAAGTTTTATGTCAAATGACATTTACTTTAAATAAGTTTTATGTCAAATGACATTTATTTTAAACAAGTTTTATGTCAAATGAAATTAATGTTTAATGAATTTTATGTTCAATTAAATTTATGTCAATTGAATTGCATGTGAATTGAATTCACGTCAGTTGAATTGCACGTGAAATGAATTTATGTCAATTGAATTTCATGTGAAATGAATTTCTTGTCAAATGACATTTATGTCAAATAAATTTCATGTCAAATAAAATTTATATGTTAAATAATTTTATGTCAAATAAGATTTGTCGGAATATTCATGCGAGCCGTAATTAAATCAATAATTTCTGTATTTGAATCAAATGTCACTTAATTGACTTAAATAAAGTTTATTTTTACATATAAATATTTATACTTGATAACAGACAAAGTAATTCATTATTTGAATCAAATGAATTTTTTCAGGGGTAAAATAAACAAACACTAGAATAACCTATACCAATTCCACCATTTTACCTCTAAACCGTAAGTGGTGTTTCAGAATTTTTTCCCATCATTCGCTTATGATTTTACTAATCTACATCCCTCAAGTATTGTTTTTCAATTTCGACAACAATTTTAAAGTAGATTTCTGTATTACCGATTGTGTCAGGTCGGTAACTGGATTCATTGATTTCAGTCGGTAAAATAACGGTCAAAGTCGTTCTGATTTACAAATTCTACAATTGTAACGCACCACGAGAAAAGGAACCTATGATGAATTACAGGTTATGTTATTATAATCTTCAGAGTAAAAATAAACAAAGAGGATCAATTAATAAAAAAAATAATAATAATAAAAATTTGAATTTAAATCTTCACAACATCTAAAATATTCAATGAAAAATGTCAATATAAGTAAAAAAAGAACTTTTAATAAATATAAATCACAAACATAACCTATCATTCGTTTCCTTGGCGCGTGATTATTATTTTATTAAAAATCTATAAACTGCGTGTTTATGTTATGTGTTTCTGGTTATTAAAATTTTTTACGTGTATAATCTACATTGGACTTTGTTTTTGTATATATAGAACGCATGCGCAATTATTTTTACGTAATAATAAATATTTCTATTTGCTGTCATAAAAAGAGAGAGGGGAGAGGGAGCAAAATTTCTGCACGCGAGTAATGGATGTCAAGGTCGCGTTAAAGTAGAATTCTCGTCCTCTCCCGACAAGTGTAATGATAATGGTCAAGAAAGTTGCTCCTTTATAGTCTCTTTTATTCTGGTCGACGACGACGACGACGACGACGAAAAAAGTAATGCGCGCGCGTGTTCAACGAACGAATCGATCGAGTTCCAACGACTGACTATATAGGAGTGGTTTGCTCGAGATGCAACATCTTTTGCGTGCATCCAAGACTTCTTCCAATAAATCGGCGACTTGACCAGCACCTCCGACATGCCGACGCCTGTTGATCCTGCTGTGGGATGAACGTCTCTTCTCTCTCTCTCTCTCTATTTTTGCCCCCCGGACGCTTGTGGCTCTTGCCTCGTCATCCTCCCGTGGGCGACAAGAATTCCCCTTCCGTCGAAGTTATCAACTCTCTCTCTCTCTCTTTCTCTCTCTTTATAGTGCCACTTGTCCCTCTTCTCCCCTCATCACTTCATCCCTGACTGTTAGTAATGCCCTCAAGGCATAGTTACAACCTGTATCCACTAGTCCAGTGGTTTGCAATGTGCAGTCCTGCTGATGACCTCCCCTGATTTCCTCATCTCCATCCCCACCTGGAAATTTCTTGATCGGCTCTTTGGATGATGCATTATTCCCGCACCTATTTCGATGAGGAGTTGGACGCATTGCATTTAAAATAGTGCAAAGTTTTGCTATTCAAATCAAACACTGGAGAGCAAGACAAAATCGGGGAAATAAACCCGGATGATTACTAATTACAACTGTTTTGATTAGGTATACGACCAACTTTCCTTCATTGGAAAATGGAGGAAAATGGCATCAATTTTAGATCAACTGTTTTTTGATGAAGCATCTATTTCAGAATTATGTTCATAGAAGTTGCGGCATTGATTGGAGAAGTACTTTTAGAAGTACTTTCTGAATTACTTTTAGAAGTACTTTTAGAAGTACTTGAAGTTGTATTAGAGAGTACATTATTAGAGAACAAAGCATCATCAGTTTTAGAGTCCTAAATACTGCATCAAAGTCTAAAAGAAATCCTCCAATTATTACTGAACGCCTAAAAGTAATTCTCGAATCAATGCTGCATCAAATCCCAAAAGTAATTCTTGAATCAATACTGATGCATCAAATCCCCAAAGGAATCCTCCAATTATTGTTGAACTCCTAAAAGTAATTCTCGAATCAATGTTGCATCAAAACCCGAAAGTAATTCTTGAATCAGTGCTACAGTAATCATGGAATTGTTATTCCTCAATGAACTTCTAAATGTCATCGTTCTGCAATTAATGGCACATCAATTTCTAAAGGTAATTCTCGAATTAGTGCTACATTAAGTCCTAAAGGTAATTCTCGAAACAATGTTGCATCAAATCCTAAAAGTAATTCTCGAACTAATGCTACATCATATCCTAAAGGTAATTCTGGAACTAGTGCTACATAAAATCCTACTAAAAGCTAAAAATAATTCCCGAACCAATGCTACATTATATCCTAAAGGTAATTCTGGAGCCAGTGCTAAATCAAATCCTAAAGGTAATTCTCGAACCAATGCTGCATCAGATCCTAAAAGTAATTCTCGAACTAATGCTATATCATATCCTAAAGGTAATTCTGGAACCAGTGCTACATAAAATCCTACTAAAAACTAAAAATAATTCTCGAACCAATGCTGCATCAGATCCTAAAAGTAATTCTCGAACTAATGCTATATCATATCCTAAAGGTAATTCTGGAACTAGTGCTACATAAAATCCTACTAAAAACTAAAAATAATTCCCGAAACAATGCTACATCATATCCTAAAGGTAATTCTGGAACCAGAGCTACATAAAATCCTACTAAAAGCTACAAATAATTCTTGAACCAATGCTACATCATATCCTAAAGGTAATTCTGGAACCAGTGTTAAATCAAATCCTAAAAGTAATTCTCGAACTAATGCTACATCATATCCTAAAGGTAATTCTGGAACTAGTGCTACATAAAATCCTACTAAAAGCTACAAATAATTCTCGAACCAATGCTGCATCAAGTCCTAAAGGTAATTCTCGAACCAATGCTGCATCAAATCCTAAAGGTAATTTTTGAACCAATGCTGCATCTAATCCTAAAAGTAATTCTCAAATCAATGCTACATCAAAAATAATTCTCTCATGAAAATTTTCGCAAACCAATTCTAAAATTGGTATTGTATCCAATCTCTGAAATTAATGCCATATCACTCCAAATTCTGCAAACAGATCAGTAACTAACAAAAACCTATTACTCGACAAGACACCAAAAAAGCGAATGCTCCAATTCTGCGGCAATCAGGTAGTGAACGAACTTCTATGAGTCAAACTCATTCTGCAAGTGCCGTCCCTATTATTTCAATATTACATCAGTTAAATTATTATTGTACCCAATAAAACTTGACTTGATGAAGAAAATATTTCCACCATTTTATCCTGGCCTTGATTTCTCAACAGTGTGAGTTTATTCTGCATAATGTATATGGTATATGAGGGCAAGTTGAGATTGCAAGTTGCACACGTGCACAGAAGAGGGAAGGGTGGGAGAGAAAAAGTGCGAAACGCAGGTGTATTGGTAAAGCCGCGCGAGCGGAATAAACGCCTGAGTTGTAAGCGTGTATTGGTTTGCGTAAAAAATATGAAGAAAAAAAGAGAAAAGAAAAAATAAAATGCAGAAAGAGGAAGGGCGTCGGCCGGCCTCGCGAAGCGCCACTCGGTCAAGCTCACTGCCATCGTCTAGTTGCTATTTCATGGTTTCTTTTCATTCTAACCGACGACCGACCGCTGCTAGTCAGCCTTGCCTTTCCCTTTACTTCCCCCTTGCTATGCTCTCTGAACGACTTTTGCATTCTACATCTTTCCTCTTATACAGTCCAAGTTGTATGTATCTCTATGTATCTACAGTGGCGTAAGCATCTCAACTCATAAATTCTATCCTACCCTTAAAATAAACAAAATTCGACCCCAATTCTTCTTTTTTTGCCCAGTGTCAAAAAATTTGCCATTTCATCTCATTTTAGAAAGAAGGGATTTTTATTTTCTTCATGAAAAAGATAACCAGGCAAAAGTAAGTTGACACAGGTCAGGGAAATCAGGATAAACAGGGAAATGTCAGGAAAAATAAAATTAGTCAGGAAAATCAGAGAAATATCCGGAAATTTTACCAAAAGTACTGGAAAAATACCAAATTTCTAGAATTAGAACAAAAAAACGGATTTTTAATGTGCAAAAATATTTATTGAAAAACTTAAAAACCTTGAATTCTCCTTAAAATTCTTCCACCTTCAAAAATTTGTGAATCACAAATAATTTAAAAACAAGACTAATTTTTTTCTAATTTTAAATAATTCTAAATTTGAATAATTATATTTATTTAAAATAATTAAATATTCTAGAATACATTTATTTAATTATATTATAAATAAAAATTTAAATAACAATAAAATATTTAAATAAAATTATTTAAAATTCAATAAGGTTCCCTGAAAAATTTCAATTAAATTATTAAATTAGACATAATTGAATTTTTTAAATCAAATTTTATTAATTTATAAATTATTGAATTTTTATAAACAAGTAATTAAAAATTTTTCAAATAAATAAAATTTCCAAAACTTTTATTAAAATATATCAAATTTCTAGAATTACAACAAAAATTTTGGTTTTTTGGGTTCAAAAAATTTTTTTTTTTTGAAAAACTTAAAAACTTTGAATTCTCGTTGAATTTTTTTCACCTTTAAAACTTTGAATCACAATTAAATTTAAAACAAAACGCTGATTTATTTCTTATTTTTGTAAATAAATAAAATTTATTTTAAATAATTAAATCCAAGGAAAACTTTCTTAAATATATTAATTATATAATTAACTCAAAAAATATTTTAGTTAAAAACAATTGCAATTTTCAGAAATAATTGAATTTTAGAAGATTTTCAACTAAAATTGCTACAAAGAAATTAAATAACAATTGAATATTTGCTTCAAAAAATATTCAATAATTAAATAGTGTTATTTAAAATTCTGAAAAAATTATTTTTCTTAGATATTTCAATTCAATGTTTTTAAGACACTTGAATCAAAAAAAAATTTTTTATTAAAGAATTATCAAATTAATTGAAATTTTCTGAACTTGAATTGAAAATAATTAAATTTGTAAACGAATTTATTCTTTGGTAAATAATTGAATTTTACAAAGAGTCACAATCGAATGTAATCGATTAACATTATTAAAGTATCCAATTAGCTTAGATTTTAATTAATTAAATTAATTTTAATTAAATTTGTAAATTAAATTAAACTTTGTAAAATTCAATTATATTAATTAAATTTATTGTTTATTTATTTATTAATTTAAATTCTCAAATAACTTTCTTAAAGTTATTAATTATGATTACGATTATGAAAAATTATTTTTGTAGAAAAACATTTTCAATTTTCATTAATAATTGAATTTCAGAAGGTTTTAAACAAATTTTTTCAAAAGTTATTAAAATAATTATGAAAATAAATAAATTAGTTAATTAATTGAAATTTTTTAAATATTATTATTATTATTATTATTATTATTATTATTATTATTAAATATTTTTTAAATATTAAGACACCCTTAAAGTGGACGATTAAAAAAATTCAAGACGATATAAAAATTACAGTCGCTGAATTTATTGTACGATTCGGTTTTCTAAGGAATACCTTTTAAATAAAATTTTTGCTTATCTAAAAATTATTTTTTTTTTATTATTGAACTCTCCTTGAATTTTTCTTTCCATATAGCAATCAGGTAAAAAGTGAAAAAATTCTGCCTGGAAATCAGGGAAAAACAAAATCAAATTTTTGTGTGCAACCCTGGCAACAGTTAAATATGTTACTAAATGTTAAAAAGAAAAAAAAATTGCGGCAGTAATATATTTGAAATGGTAAAATATTTTACAGAGATGTTAAATCGTAAAATGGAATAACGGTTAGAGATTATATTCCTCTGCACAATGTTCTTTGCAAATGAAAAGTTGCTTGTCTATTATATCGAGTACCTGCAATTACGAAGATCAAATTGGACCACTGCTGCTACAATTATGACATAAAGGCTTTATGGGTATAGTAGGCAATTCTGATCTTCATTTTGTTCACGTGTGATGTGATTTTCCGCAGGTACGAGGAGAAAAAGTTTACCTTCGAGAGAGTAAATAATAAGAGAGTCTAATAAGCTAAGTACATATAGGAGAAAAATGTATAAAAATCCAGCGCATAATTTTCTTTCATACCAATTATTATATTAATTCGAAGGATCTAATCATTCCAAAACAGGACTCATTGATTCTTTTCAAATAATTTTTAATTTTTATCCCATTTGCGAATATCAGAATTTCAAAGTAAGAGCAGTGAATTCTAGATTTAATGCTTATGTATTATAATCGCAACGGATTCCTGTACCAAGTTTTCAAGTTTCTAATCTTTGAATAACAGACTTTTAGTTTAAATCCTTATCAAAGTACCGCAATGTTCATTGATTAGAAAAACAAAATATTAAGCTACAACATTATTTCTGTTTATATTCAACTATTATCGATAACAAGATTCTTTAAATATTTTTCTTACATAGAGAGAGAGAGCGAGAGAGATGAAATTATTTTGAAATAAATCCTGAAAATAGAAAAAATTCATCAACTTTTTTATTAAAATTCCTGTAAGGATTATACTGAACCTATGCAACGGTTTAAAAAAACAGTTTAAATTTAAACAGTTTAAACAGTTTAAAGACGTTTATTTGAACGTCTCTGATGCGTCTGAGAGACGTTTTTCTATGAAGAAGAAAAAAAAGGTTTCTCGATCGCTTTGCGCACAGAAAGCACATCATTCCTATATATATGGTTGATGTGTTGAAAGAGGAGGGAAAGGAAAAAAAATTTATAGCAAAGAAACCAGCAACCTTTCCTTTGGACCATTTTAGTTTGACCTCCTAAACTGTATACGGTTGCAATGGCAGAGAATCGCCGAAGAAGAAGAAGAAGAAGAAGATGAAGAAAAAAAAGGGAAAAAAAAGAAAAAACTCTAGAAAGGCTCCAAAGTATTCAAAGATTTGGCAAAGACTCACGGCCAAGCGGATCGATGAAAAAAAGGACTTTTCGTGGCGTAGTGCCAAAAGTACCTTTTCACTTTCACACATAGACACACGCACACGAAATTTATAACTTTTATTAATTAATTAATACGCTGATCTCGCATGTTCTGTATATAGTTCTCCCTACCATCCACCATGACATAGCAGTTTTTTGATCTGATCAAAAATCGAATTTTGGCAGGATAAAACAAAAAGAAAAAAAATAATAGTCACTGAATTTATTGTACGATTCGGTTTCCTAAGGAATTCCATTTTCTGCGCAGTAGTGATGATAAGTCTCCTGATGGAACAACTGAAAC
>JUFY01023443.1:0-31677 GCA_001855655.1 Leptopilina clavipes | reverse complement strand
CATGTTGAGATTTAGAGTCGCCGGTCAACGAATCCTGAACATCATAAGCGTAACTGTACTGAGGATGAGGATCGTATTCAGCATCCACGGTTTTCGTGTACACTGCCTGTGCAACTGGAGCACTTGCATATGCCAATGGAACCGGAACAGCCAATGATGAATAATGTCCGCCAATAAATCCGGCTTGTGCGCTAGCCAAAATGGCAGCGAGTGCAATAAACTGCAATTTAATATTTCAATTTTAGAAATAAAACTTTTTCTCCTTTATACAGTAAATGTTATAAAATAAATAGTCTGCTGTCCAAAGTAAAAACCTTGTAATTCGCATTTACCATAAGGGCGAGCGTCCCTTAGCTTTGTTAACCGACTTTCGCTCTTATGGCAAATGCGACTTACTAGGTTTTTACTTTGGACAGCAGTAGTATAAATAATTATTTCATAATTTATCAAGTCGATTTCAATAGATTTCAGATAAATTAAAAACCCAAAGTGCCAAGTAAATTAAATTGATTTTTCAATTTCCTACCTTGAATGCCATGGTATTGATTAGAAGAGTTGCTGATTGCAATTGATGCTGTCTATGTTTTCGAATTCGGTATTTATACTAAATGGTCAGAACATTTGATATGCAGGTTTAAATTGGGTGGGAAAAAAGGTATCCAATACTTTAAGAAGTGAAACGTGGAAAATTGGGCAAGAAACTGGATCATTTCCTTAGGCTATATTTTAAGTACCTAATCAATGTTGTTAAACTATTACATATTTATAAAGGCAAGGCCGTGACCTTGCTATATTTAAGCTTAGAAAAATTCGACCTATTAATTATTAGTTATATTTGAATATAACGAATATAAGTAATTTATTACAGAGTAATATAAATATTTGAGAAAAGATTGTGAAACTAACAAAGTCATTTAGTTTCGCTTGTAAGTTCATTAAGAAATTTACAACTTTAGCAAGCATTAGGAAAATTATATTTATTCCTAAATTAGCGTATATAGACGAAATGTAATGAAATTCCACAAGTCTCTATATGTCAACTTAACGTTTCACAACAATTAGTCGCACGTTTCATTATACACAAACGAACGTTTGTCTAAAAAAAAATTAACAATTTGAAAGATATTTACAAAAAGTTACTCTAGACATTTTTTAATAATATCCTGGAAAGTATAATTAAAAAATTATAAATCATTGTCGGCGTTTTTTAATCTGAAATTAAAAGATTTTAATTATGAACTGATTTAAATTTTAAATATTTTTTTTACAATTTTCCTGAAGCATGTCCCAAGTTAAACATTCAACACTGAAAAAAATGTATTTGATTCAAATATCCGATTACTTGTCTATTATCAAATAAATATTTACCTGAACCAAATAATTTTTATTTAAATCAAATAAACTGTAACTGAAATAATAATTTCTGTATTTGAATAAAATTTAGTTGACTTCAAATTTATTTGATAATAATATCAAGTAATTCATTATTTGAATCAAATAAATTTTTTTTTCAGTAAAATATAGTGTGTGGTGTTTAATTAGCAGAATATTTTCAAACAATGTAAATGACTTTTTTTCTGGATAATTGTACATCTACATTACGTATAATATAGAAAAAAGTTGCTTACGTTTGCTTCTGTACTTATGAAATATAGGTATATCGAAGGTGTAAAATACGAGGACATATTGCGCATTTCTGCGTATATCGAAGGTGTAAAATACGAGGACATATTGCGCATTTCTGCGCATGATAATTGATTACCATATTTAATTATTTTCTAGATCAAATAACATTAATTTTTCATTACCACAACAGGTAAAAGAACAAGTTTTTCTAGATTTTATTTAATTTGTCTCATTTAAAGATAGAAAATGTTATACAAATGAAGTGCAATTCATCACTAACGAAATAGAAATTGATCTGTCGTTTTAAAAGTTAATTTTCTAAAAAATAAATACAATGATAACTGTAGTGTTCTATATTTTACTATGTGTTGTTTTAACTTTAAGTCTCCTGTTTTTTACGATTTTTCATTTATTCGGAAATCGAGAGTTGTATAACAAAACCTCTCACATCCCTGGACCAAAAACTTATCCACTAATCGGATGTGCTTTTTCTCTTCTCGTTAATTCTCAAGGTATGTTTTTAATTTCAAATTTTTAATCGCAAGAATTAAATTTCGGAATTAAATAAAAGAAATGAAGAAATTGACAACAATAGGTAATAAATAATAATAGTTATTAATCATTATTTTAGATTTAATGACAAAAGTGGTTGAAATTTTCGATTCGTATCCCTCGCCATTTCGCTTTATTCTCGGTTCTCGAGTTTGGATCGTCACCAAAGATCCGGAACAAATAAAAGTAATGAAAATATTTTGTATTAAATTATTTATAAATAAACATAGGGTATAAATTTTGTCTCTGAAGATAATTAGAAGATAGAAGATAATTTTTTAAAATATAAATATACATTTATTTATTAAACAAATGTGAAATTATTTAATAAACAAACAAATATATTCGAATATATTTTTAAGAATATTCTTCATAATTCGAAAACACTGCAAAAAGACGATGTTTATAATTTTGCTAAGCCATGGGTAGGCTGTGGATTAATGACTGCTAATCGTGAGTTGGATATTATATTTAATTAAAAAATAAATCGTTAATTTAAATTCCCTTAAATTTAATGAAAATGTCGATATTTTTTTTCTTTTTAATTTAGATGAAATTTGGCGTAATCAACGAAAATTGATTCAACCGACATTCCATTCTAAAATCCTCAAAACTTTCATGCCGGTTTTTCAAGAAAAATCACTTTTATTAATACAAACTCTATCAGAACGAGTAGATCATCCAGAATTTGAACTGTATCCCTACTTTTCATTTGCAGTTTTCGTCAGTCTTTATGGTGAGTAATTCGCATCTTACCTCCTGGCATATATTAGAACATGTTTTTCAAAAATTATTTTTTTCTATAATATTTTTCAAATTATATTAATTATAATTTTTTAATTATTATTTTTCTTTTGGCTTTTAACAGAAAATACTGTTGGTTTGTCAATCGTGAAGCAAAGGAAAGAAATTGTAAAATATTTAGAAACAAATAAAAGGTGCGAAATTCAATTTCTTTTTAAATTTACTTCTTTTGCATTATAGTTAATTTAGTTTTTTCATTTACAGAATATTTGAAGGATTCGTTGAACGTTTCAGTCGTGTATGGTTACATTCGGATAAATTATTTAACTTGACAAAATTAGCAAAAGATTTCTATGACAATATCAAGTACATTCACAATTTTACAGATAACGTGAGATTAAAAACTTGATTCTATTTTTTTAAATGTTTGTCTGTTTAATTTTTTCTTTGAAAAAAAAAAATTAAAAATCATTTTCTTAGGTAATCCAAGAAAGAAAACGAATATTGAAAGTTAGAAATAAAGGTAGAAAACTATTATTGTAATTAGATCAATTTTGCATAAAATTATAGGTATACATTTAGGAAACATATTTTGCAAAAGATTAACAAATTACTATATATATTTTTAGAGTGTATTGAAGAGAAACAGAAAAATTTTTTAGATCTAATGTTAGAATTGTCAAATAATGATGACAAATTCACTGATCATGATATTAGAGCACAAGTGGATACAATTGTAATTGCGGTAATTATAACTTATCTAAACTTAAAATTAAAATATCTACGCATATATAGAACTTGATTTTGTGAAATTTTGTATATTTAAAAATAAAATTTCCCTACTTAGGTAAATAAATAATTATGTACTTTAATTTACATTTTTTCTTTTGTTATATTTATATAGGGACACGATACAACAGCTCGTATCCTTAATTTTATTGTTCTCATGTTGGCATCTCACCCCAATATTCAGGTACGAATTTTTTACTTCTTTTTAAAAATATTTTCCGCATTAAATTAATTATTACTTATTAATTAATTCAGGATAAGGTATATGAAGAGCTCTTTTCTATTTACGGCAATTCAAAACCAGAAATCGTTCCAATTAAATATGAGGATTTAAATCGATTGAAATATCTAGAGAGAATAATTAAAGAAACATTGAGACTATTTCCTATTGGACCAGCCATTGCACGAAAGACTTTAAAAAATATTACTTTAGGCAAATATGAAAAAAAAAACCGTATAAAAAAATTTTATTAACGAATTTAAATATTTTCATCTTTAATTTTAATAATTAATTTTAATAATTAAATACATATATAGGTATACTGTTTTTGATAATAAGTTTTTAAATAAATAATTTATTTAAAAACTTCATCTTATTGCATTTTTACCTATATTTGCTTTTGTTTCAGGTGAGTACACGATACCAAAAAATTGTGGTGTGATTATTCCAATTTTTAATCTTCACCGAGATGAAAAACTTTGGCCCAATCCATTAAAATTTGATCCAGACAGATTTCTGCCTGAGGAAGTAAATAAAAGACATGCTTGTTCATTTATTCCTTTCAGTTCTGGCATCAGAGACTGTATAGGTATTTATAAAAATAAAAATTTTCCAGCCCAATTTTGAGGCTGAATTTAATATATTTATTAATAAAAAAAAAATTATTTTTCAGGACGCACATACGCTATGATGTCCTTAAAGGTATTCACTGCGAATTTCCTTCGAAAATATATTGTGAAAAAAGATAAAATTTCAAAAATTGAGGATATTAAATTAACGATCGATACACTTCTTCTCACAACTGAGCCAATTACTCTGAGAATTGAGAAAAGATTAAATGATAGCAAGACATAGGGTCTAAAAAATGGTAATTATTATAATTTTCGTTGTTGTAAATAATAAAGAATTTTTAATACAAAACTTTAAACGTTAAAAACTAAAAAATTCTTTTATTTCATAATGTTCTTATCACTTGTTCAATTTTAATCAGTTAAAAATAACCATCAGTCAAATCTTCTGATTTTTTGATTCAACAATCATTCTAAAATAACTGATAATTAGTAAAAAAAACATGACTAATTATCAGCAATAACTGAAACATTAATCAAATTTAACTAATTTAATTAATTATTCAACTAATTGAATTCATTATTCAATTAATTCAATTATTTATTCAACTAATTCAATTAGTTATTCAACTAATGCAAATAATTAGTTATAACTAATTAAATTAGTTACAACTGATTGAATGAGTTATTAAATTCATTTAATTAGTTAAAACTGATTGAATGAGTTATTCAATTAATTGAATTATATTGTTAAGACTGATTGAGTAAGTTATTCAATTTATTTAGTTATAACTAATTAAATTACTTACTTAACTAATTGAATTAGTTATAACTGATTGAATTAGTTATTCAACTAATTAAATTAGTTATTCAACTAATTAAATTAGTTATAAATTATAACTGGTTAAATGAGTTATTAAATTAATTGAATTAGTTAGTCAACTAATTAAATTAGTTATAACTTATAACTGATTGAATGAGTTATTAAATTAATTGAATTAGTTAGTCAACTAATTAAATTAGTTATTCAACTAATTAAATTAGTTATAACTTATAACTAATTGAATTAGTTATAACTTATAACTAATTGAATTAGTTATAACTGATTGAATTAGTTATAAATTATAACTGATTAAATGAGTTATTAAATTAATTGAATTAGTTATTCAACTAATTAAATTAATTTTAACTTATAACTGATTGAATGAGTTGTTAAATTAACTGAATTATATAGTTAAAACTGATTGAGTTATTTATTCAACTAATTGATTTAGTTATAACTGATTAAATTACTTATTTAACTAATTGAAAGAGCTATTCAACTAATTAGTCAATAACTAATTAAATTAGTTATAACTGATTTGACTAATTGTTCAACTAATTAGTTATATTTAATTATATATGATCAGTAAAAATATTACTACATTAGAATCAGAATTGTAAATAATGTAAATAATCAGAATCAGACTTATCGCTTTCTTTTTTATTATTAACGATTCGAATTCAGCAATAAAACTGACTTTTTTTACTATAGAGGTAAAAAGAATGATTCAAGTGAATAATATACATTAGGAAAATTTATTTATAAAAAATACATGAACTAGTTTAATGGTAGTAGGCGGGGGCTGCGTAGCTGGCAACTTTGGCGTAGTGTGCAACTGGTGCAGATGCGTATTGAGCAACTGGGGCAGCGGCATATTGAGCAACAGGTGCAGCATAGTGGGCAACTGGAGAGGCGGCATATTGAGCTACTGGGGCAGCATAGTGGGCAACTGGAGCGGCGGCATATTGAGCAACTGGGGCAGCGGCGTAGTGGGCAACTGGAGCGGCAGCATATTGAGCAACTGGGGCAGCATAGTGGGCAGTGTAGGCAGGTGCAGCGACAGTTTTAACAACTGGGGCAGCAGCGTAGTGGGCAACTGGAGCAGCGGCGTATTGAGCAACTGGGGCAGCAGCATAGTGGGCAACTGGAGCAGTGGCGTAGGCGGCAGTGTAGGCTGGTGCGGCGGCTACAGTCTTGTAAACTGGGGCAGCAGCTTTAACGAGAGGAGCGGCAACGGCGGTTTTCACGACAATTTCGGCGGGCTCTTTGTGAACGACGGCATTGAATCCATTGACAGAGTCAGCGGTGTAGTCCACAGTGCGGCGGGTTCCGTCTGATTCGAGGAGAGAGTAGCTACCCTGGACAACATCTCCATTGCGGGTTTCGTGTTGGCTTTTCGAGTCTCCGGTCAAAGCGTCCTGGACATCATAGGCGTAACTGTATTGTGGATTTGGGTCGTATTCAGTGTCGACTGTTTTCACAACACTGGCAACTGGTGCTACGGCCAATTTTGCCACTGGGGCAGCTGCATAACCAAGGGGTGCGCCAATAAATCCGGCTTGAGAGACGGCCACGAGGGCAGCGAGGATAACGAACTAAAAAAACATAATATATTTACTAAAGAACCTAATTAAAAATTATCCCGAATTTCTATACTCTAAACATATGTTCCAATTTCCTAGTTAGTGTAAAAAAATTATAATTACACAATTATATCAGAAATTTTTTTTTTTAATTAAAATGCTCAACAATTATAAATTTAATTTAACTACAAAGCGATTATT
Source organism: Leptopilina clavipes (assembly GCA_001855655.1). Lineage (NCBI taxonomy): Eukaryota > Metazoa > Arthropoda > Insecta > Hymenoptera > Figitidae > Leptopilina > Leptopilina clavipes. The sequence continues at coordinate 24,570 of JUFY01023443.1, read as the reverse complement.
TATTGTTAAATAATTTATCAAATAATAAATAATGTAATTTTAATAATCATTAATAATAGTAAACCATAAATAAATAATAGTAATAAAAGAATCATTGAAATTTGGAAAAGATTTTTTAATTATAAATAATTTGAAAATGAATGAAATAATTGCAAATAAAAAATGTTCATTATTTGAAAAAATTAAAAAAATATAATTGTCAATTATTTTTAATTAAAAAAAAATCAGTTGTAATTACTAATTCACAAATGATGGAAATTTTGTAAAGAATTCAGAAAATGATTTAGAAAAATTTAGTTTGTAATTTCACTTGCGACACTTTTTTAAAACACTTTGTTAAAAGCACAATTTTATTTTTAACACGTTTTACTTGTTTAGTACCTTGAATGCCATTGTATGTTGAGAGGTACAGTTGCTGGTTGCAAATGATGTCGTTCACTGCGAAATTTTCGGCTTTTATAGGTCTCGAACAGAACATGTTGCGTGTGTGATGTAAGCTACCTAAGACTCTTGCGGGGGGACCGATTCTCCCGCAAGGTGAGAAATTAGGCAAGAAACTGGATCAACACACACACACACACACACACACATTGTCGTTATTTGGGACAGATATCAATTTTTGTCTCCGGTTCGTTTTTATATAGATATCATTTTTTCTCAAATTTACAATTGGTAAATTTTGATTTTTCGCGTAAATAATAAACTTTAAATAAATAAAATTTTTACTTCAAGAATTAGTTATTTTTATGTATTTAGAAAAAGAAGATATAGGTGAAAATGAAATTTATAAAAATTTGCAAATGTCGATCGTCATCTATGGTGTAAATTCTGAGTGAAGAAGATTTGGTAATAAAACAAAATTTTTTTTCTTTTTGGTAAAATATTGCGTGAACTAAGAAATACGCCTACGAGCACTGTTATTAACATCGAGTCAGGTTTTCTGGACGACGTCAAGAGCTCAGTTACTTCTTTATGGCATTCGGTAACATAGCAAACACCTTCTGCTTTAAGAACCATAATAAACAACACAATTCTCGAAGCATCCCTTAAAATATATCCTTTGAAAAATATGAGGTACTAAAACATAATTTCAGTAACCTGACAATACCATAAAGATGATCACTCAAGATTCAAAGCCTAAGTATTTGTGAATCAAATTTCACACAATGATAAAATGAAAGCTGGCCAAAAAATGGTCCACCAAAACACAAACTAGAAAATGGTAAAATAAATCCTAAAAAAAAAGATGGTCCACTAGTTCTGGGACCAAAAACTGGTCCAATATATCGTGGACCAGAAAATTGTCCAGTATTTTCTTGAGAAAAAAGTGGTCCAGTAGATTTAAAACCAGAAAATGGTTTGTTAGATGGTGAATCAAAATATGGATCAAAGGATACTGAAACAAAAAGTGATTCAATATGTTTCCAATCAGAAAATGATTAAATAGTTCTGGGACCAAATATTGGTCCAATATATCTTGAACTAGAACATGATCCTTTTGGTTCCAGGACCAAAAAGTGGTCCAATATGCCTTGGACCAGAAGATGGTCTATTTGTTGTAGGACCAAAAAGTGGTCCACTAAGTCTTAGACCAAAAAATGGTGCAATAGAACTTCAAACAGAAATTGATTAATTATTTCTTAAATAAGAAGTTGAATCAAAGGATACTGAACCAAAAAGTGGTCCAATATGTCTTGGACCAGAAAATGGTCCATTAGATTCGGGCCCTAAAAGTGGTCCACTAAATTTTGTACCAGAAGATGGTCCATTATATATAGGACCAAAAAGTGGTCCACTAAATCTTGTACCAAAAGATGGTCCATTAGTTCCAGAACCAAAAAGTGGTCCAATATATCTTGAACCAGAAAGTGGTCCATTAGATCTGGGACCATAAAGTGGTCCACTAAATTTTGTACCAGAAGATGGTCCATTATATATAGGACCAAAAAGTGGTCCAATATATCTTATACCAGAAGAAGGACCATTAGCTCCAGGACGAAAAAGTGGTCCCATATGCCTTGGACTAGAAGATGGTCCATTTATTTTAGTACTAAAAAGTGGTCCAAAATATCTTAGACCAAAAGATGGTCCATTAGTTCCAGGACTAAAAAGTGGTCCAATGTGCCTTGGACCAGAAGATGGTCCATAAAGTTGTAGTACCAAAAAGTGGTCCACTAGATCTTGGACCAGAAGATGGTCCAATATATCTTGAACCAGAAAATGGTCCACTAATCTTGGACCAAAAGATGGTCCATTTGTTGTAGGACCAAAAAGTGGTCCAATTTATTTTGAACCAAAATATTGGTCATTAGTTATAAAACCAAAATTGGTTCTATAGAAATATTGTACCAGAAAATGGTCCAGCAGTTCTTAGACCAAAAAATGGTCTCATAGTTCTCAAGACTAAAAAATGGTGCAAATGTAACAAAACAAATATGTATTACAAAATACAAAACGAATTTCTTTACGCAATTTATTACATACTTAGCAATAAATTCCAAATAAAATGACGAAATGAATCGAAAATGAAATTGAAGTTTGAAAAGATATGTTTAAAACATTTTTCATTTATTTTTTTATTTGATGATAATTCACCTTCGTGAAATGTCTGTCTGCGTGGTTACGGGGAATACATAAAAGCTAGAAAGAAATCAAGGTGACCATTTCTCTTGATAAATATTCAGATATCCCAGTAGATCGGATGTGTTACGATAGCTACATGATATTTCCGCTATGGCTGAGTGTGGAAATTTAAAACCTAAATGAAAATGCATGGAAATGTCTATATGTAAAAAAAAAGAAATTGCAAGAAACTTGTACTTAAAGGGATGGATACAACGATTACCGAGAAATTCAGCGTTAAAAGCAAAATTCTCACACGTCTCGTCGTCTTCAGTCGCCGTCTGATTTTATGCGACTGTTACTACTGAACGACAAGCATGACTTGAATAATCATTCTAAATATTCCGAATAAACGCCTCTAAAAATATTTAACTATATTCTATTCATATTTTTCTTTTTTTCAAAATTCTTTGTATCGTAAATTTCATATTTAATCACTTCCCTTTTTTCCCCATTGGAAATATAATTTATTCAATTCTTTTTTCTCAAGAAACGTTTTAAAGAAAAAAAAATATACAATACTTTAAGAGATACAAAAATGGAAAAATTCAAAATATTAGAAAACAAAAACATATTATAAAAAGAGTATTTGACAAAATTTTTCTTTTTTTAAAGAGAAAAATAGGTGCATGAAAAATACAAAAAGAACATTTTTCTTAATATTTTACATTCTTCGTGGTAGAAGAGACGAAATGAAATAAATTTAATTGTAATTGAAAAATGCACTTATCTCCGGGTCAATTCAAGTGACTTTCCGTGTGAGATAATTTTTTTATAAATCCTTTCATTTTCGTTAATCGAAGCAATGGAATTTGTCCTTCGCGAGTATAATAATTTTTCGTTAGCAGTCCTAGGTGGTAAATTCTCTCCTGAGCGATGTGTTTTAAAATGTTCACGGTCACTGGACATTTTACTAATTAATGAAATACACACTTGTTGCTAAAAATATTCTACAAATTAATCGACTGAGACAATAATAATTTATCATCAACAACAGTTTCTTTAGAAAGAAAGAAAAGTTTTATTTAATTCAAAAAATCTTTTTTTTCTTCTAAAGATGCTTTTTTATTTAAAAAAAATTGTTTTATAAAATCATTTCTTTCCTCTCAAGAAAAATCTTCTCTAAAAAAATTTAAAAAAAAGAAATTCGAAAAAAAGAATTCAAAAATAAAAATAATTTTCTTTCAATAACTTTCATTTTTGTAAGTGGGCTTAAAAAAAATATATCGAATTATTCCCGGTTGCTCCTGAAAGTGAGAGACTGTTAGAAACCCGATCTTCGTTAAATCCTCGATTTCAAGGACTCGATATTACACACATACGCCCCAAGAAAGGATGGATTGCAATAATCGTTGAAATTGAAAATAAGAAATTTTTTTTTTTTTGAAATCTTATTAAAATCTGTCTGTGAGTTCATGTTGCCCCGCAGTTGTTAATTCGTGAAAAGCATTAAAAAGATTTTTTTTTTAAAAACCAACAGAGCCCGATGTTTCGAATCCGGAACCGGAGGATTGATCAGGGTCGTTTTTGAAGGTGAGTCCACACCCAACGAAAAAGTTTGTAACACACTGGCAAACAGCCGTGACTGCTTTCGTTTGATCAAGGCGAAAGTTAAATTCCATATGAAACAATTCGGGACTTTGTTTTTTTTTTAATTCTTTCTTCATGCGAAAAAACAGTCCAATTAACAAAATAACGATCTCCTTAAGAATTTTTTAATTTGACTTTGTTTTTTTTTGTTCAATTCATGTATAATTTATTTCTTTATCTCGTCATTACGTGTTACACCTGATATATACAACGAGAACTGAGAAAATGTTCATTGAGTCAAGAAAAAAAATTCCCCCATAAAAAAAATTTCCCATAAAATACATAATTTCTCCAAATTTGAAAAAAGTTTGATTCACAAATTAAACCATGTATTAAGTTTTAATTAATAAAAAATATAATTATTAATAAATCGTTATTAAAATGAAATTCTATTTAAATTGGTTTTTGTTCCGCTAAAAAGGAAGAGAATAATGATAAATATCTTGAGAGGAGAATTTTAAAATCCCGAGAGTCTTTGTTTTCTTTTAATCTTGATACGAATGGAGAATTTATACGGTGTGTTTAAAAAATATCATATACGTGAATAAATTAAGATTATGGAAAGTCGATCAAAAGCAGGTGATTGACGGTTCGAGTCTTGTCGCGACATATAGACATATGTATATGTATATAGAGATATTGGATAATATAATGTAGGAGAAAGAACCGCGGATCGAATCCCGTACCTTCCAGACCCACCTAATTTACGAAAGTGTTCCACTTATTTTTTCGTGATCTCATAATGCGATATACTCTTAGATGATGTAACAAAAATCCATCGTTTTCAACTAAAAGAACCAATGGTTTTACGCGATTCTCAATCTTTCGCTTACATTCACCTGCGTAAATATATACAAAGGGTTAAAATCGAGAATCCATCCTTTCTGCGTCAAAACTAAAAATAATTTTTCTTTCTCTACAATTAACACAGGGAAAAAATTCATTTGATTTAAATAATGAAATACTTGACAATTATCAAATCAATATTTATTATTTATTATATTTAATATTTATTTAATAAAAATAAATATTTATTTGTTTATTTAATATTTGTTTATTAAATATTTATTTTTTTCATTTTATTTAAATCAATTAAATGTTATTTGATTCAAACACAGAAAATATTTATTAAATTCCGTTATTTTATTTCATTTGATTAAAAATCATTTGATTCAAGTAAATATTTATTTGATAATAGACAAGTAATAAATTATTCGAATCAAATAAATTTTTTTTCATTGGAACGTATTTTCAAAATTTTGAGAACTATTTTTTTTCAAAATTTGCCTATTTTTAGTTTAATTTAATTTTAATTCAATAATTACCCTTAAATATTAACAAATTTAAAAAAATGAATTTAACTTTCTTTTGTAACTTTTTAAAGGTTTTACACAAACAATTTTTAATTAGTGAAAATTGATTTCACCAAATATTACAACTTTATTGGTTTATTCCTACAAATGCTTGGAAAAATTTCGAAAGCAAATATGTGGAAACTTTTTTACAGTATTTAATATCAGACAGTTTTAAATAAATAAAAAAATATATTGAAAAATTGTCATTATTTTTAAACTTTTTCAAAATGGAAATTAATAGGAATTATAAAAAAAAACCTTTTTTATTAGACAAAAATTATTGCAATAAACAGATTTAAATATTATTTAAATTAGGAATAAATCAACAATCATTGTACAATGAATCAATATTTTAAAAATCAAAATTTTAATCAACAATAATTGTTAATTGTAATTAATGAAAATTTTTAAGATACCGAATTTTCTTACGTTAATATTTTTAAAATGTTCAATGTCATTAAATTTAATTAATTTGAGGTTTCACTTTTCATGATCATCATTTTGAAAGTGAATTCAATTTCTTAATTTCACTGATAATTTTTTTACAATCGAACCTATTATTAATAAGATACAATAAATTGAAGATTAATTAAATTTATCATATTTTTTCTTTCAACATTTACAATAAACCTAAAAAACAATAATAAGCTCAATTTAGGATCATTTTGTCAGCGATAGTGGAAGAATTTCAAGAATGAAGAATGATGATCACCCCTTCGAAGGTGATCAAGAAAGTTAAATTAGATCGAAATCAGTTGGTTACTGCACACAAAGACTTGAATATTCAATGATAAAAATACATATTTTAATCGAATTACTTTGTTCGTGGAAAGCTCAGTGTATATTATATGAAATGCAAAGAGTGGGGAATGCAACCGTCTAAGTTCAAGAGCAATTTCTGTGCCCTAACTTTGAAAGTGCAGATTTTATTGTGGAGGGGGTGTTAGTGGGCACTGGTCAGAGGTATATAAGGGATACCTGATCAACCATACTCATCACTAACTCAAGCTGATTCAACTGCACCACCTCAACAATGGCCTTCAAGGTGTGTACAAAAAATTACGTGCATCACTAACAGTGGATAATTTATTTTTTAAAAAGTGCAAAATTTATTTTCATTAAAAAAAATATACCAAAAAAATTTTATCCAACAATTTTAAATTCAATTTTAAAAGTGCAAAATTCTTTTCATTTTTTTCCTCAAAAAAAAAAGAACAATAAAAAAATTCTCATCAAACATTTTTCCGTTTTTAAAATATTAGCGATTAAATAAAAATTTCTGTTTGTTAAATTGTGGTTCTGTAGTTTCGTGATTGTGAATTAAACGTTAAAAGTTAATTTACTAAAAAAAAATAATAATCTTTTATAAAATAATTGCAAAATTTATTGTGTAATTATTATTAATAATAATCGTTGTATTCCTTCATTCATTGTTTTATTTTTCTATTTATATCCTGTTTATTTTTTAATTATAATAATTATTACAAGAATTAATAATTAACACATGAATGAAACAATTATAATAAACGGCCCAATTGTTGGACGATAAGAATTATTACATAATCAACTTTCTTTATAAAATTGTTGCATTTTGTAATAATTTTTTTGTTATAATTTATTATAATTCTTTTAGACACTGAGATTTTAATTATTGTGTCATCAGTAAATAATTTCAATTTGATAAGAATTTTCAATTGAATAATTTGAAAAAAAAATTTGCCAAAAACTAATTGAGAAAAAAAAACATTAATAAGCTTATATTTGTTTTATATTATAGTTCGTCGTTCTCGCCGCCCTCGTGGCAACTGCAAGCGCAGGATTCATTGGCGCACCTTTGGGTTATGCAGCGGCGCCAGCACCATTAGCGTACGCAGCGCCAATTGCGAAAGCCGTCGACGCCGATTATGATCCTCATCCACAATACAGTTATTCTTATGACGTTCAGGACGCATTAACTGGCGATTCAAAAAGCCAACACGAAACTCGCGATGGAGATTTGGTTCATGGAAGTTATTCTCTTCTCGAATCAGATGGAACCCGCCGCACTGTGGACTACACCGCCGATTCAATCAATGGATTTAACGCCGTAGTGCGCAAGGAACCTGCAGCAATTGCCGTTAAAGCCGCCGTAGCAGCTCCAGTTGTCGCTGCCGCAGCGCCCGTAGCCTATGCTCAATATGCGCACGCACCTGCGCACATCGCCTACAGTGCACCAGCTGCCCATTACGCTTACAGCGCACAATTGCCGCACGCTAAAGTCATCTCCCCCCTCTCCTACGCCAGCCACGCCTACATCCACTGATTTACCTCAAATTATTTCTATTTATTGCGTATTTTCGAGTCTCATTAAATGATTTTATAAAACATTAATATTGTGTCTTTCTATTTCCCTAGTTTCCCCTAGAGAATAAATATTCATGCGCTTCTCCATTTCTTTTACATAAAAATACAAAAAGGATATTTTTTTACTCTGAAAAAAAAATAATTTGATTCAAATAATCGATTACTTGTCCATTATCAAATAAATAGTTACTTGAACCAAATAATTTTTATTTAAATCAAATAAACTATAATTGAATCAATTATAAAATAATAATTATTATCAAATTAATATTTACTTGAACCAAATAATTTTTATTTAAATCAAATAAACTATATAATTGAATCAATAATTTCTGTATTTGAATCAAATACCTTTTAATTGACTAAAAAAAAGTGTAATTGACTCAAATAAAGTTTATTTGATACAAATGAATATTTATTTGATAATACACGAAAAAAATCTTTATCTGGAACAACGATAAGTATCTCTGGAACAGCGAAAGTTTTCGCCATTCTATAGAAACATTTCGCTGTTTCAGAGATACTTATCGCTGTTCCAGATAAACATTTTTTTCCATGTAGACAAGTAATCGGTTATTTGAATCAAATAAATTTTTTCCAGTGTAATCAAGATACGGAAAGAATAAAAAAATATCAAAAAATATTATTCAAAACGATATCAAAGTTTAAAAAAAAATTTCCAAATTCTTTTCTTTCAAAACGAAATTATTTAAGAATAAAGTAATAAGTGGGCGAACAATTTTTGAGAAATCAATTACCACAAGTCACGAGAATTATTACATAAAACCAGTTTAAAGTTCAGTGGTCTCGCAATGACCTTGACGTTATTAATGCTCATATTTTAAAAAGAAAGTGAAATTCAAGGCGAGATAAATCCAATACCGCAAATTTTTCTCAGAAAAATCACAAAACCCTAATATAGTGAACCTTTTGTTTTTTTTTCTCTCCTTTACAAATTATAGACTTTATAACAATAACGTAAATATACTGCAGAAAACAATAAAAAGAATGAAGGGAAAAAAAAGTTTATGAGGAAAAAAAAAGAAACACACTATTAATCACAAAGAAAGTAGGAACCAATTCAACCTTGGTTTCGACAGCTTCTCTTCCAACGTAATTGATATGGCTGTGTTACAATTTTTTTCTTTTTCATATACCTATCGAAAACCTAGAATTTGACTTCCCACATTACCGTTTCGTGTTTACTGTTAACCTTGACGCAAGCAACTCTCGTAAATTCTCACTTTACGGTGTGTCTATAGTACATCCGGGAGCAAAATTCTTTTGTATCACATATATGCCCTTTTTATCAAGGGGTTCATCTTTTACTCGAGCTTTTGCATATAAGCACAAATTATCACTTCCTACAGAAGAAACAACAACGCCTTTGTATAAAAAATCCGAAATTTTAAAATTCTTCCAATTGCGATTCTATGCTTAAATAGAAAAAAAAAGACTTGCCGATCGTGAATTACCTCGACGTCAGTGATGATCTCCGCATTCTCCATACGAGTCTGAAACATTTTAAGAAAAATAATTTAAATTATTACTCATAATTTTAGTGAAAGAATGCAAGACTTTACATGCGATGCAAATAACAATGTGAAAAGTTATAAATTACAATTTTTAAAATATTGTAAACTTACAGGGATGACCTCAAACCGACCTCCAAACTGGAGTTGCAGTCGTTGTCATCTTTGGGGCACAAAAAACATTCAATCACTATTTTAAGAAATTTCAAGCACTCCCGAACCACGTGTCAACTAACTGGAAAGGGGCGAATTTTTACAATTACATACGATCGCGATTTTAAGTATTACGAACACTCCCGACATTTAAAGATTAGTTTAATTTTCACAAAACCATTGAAAGCAAAATTCGAATGTCACTCCGTAGTTTATTTTAAGTAAATTGACTCTTTACTCACTTGTAGAAATTAAAATTCGAAATTGAGGGTGATTTTAGAAACACGTGGTCGAACGAGATGAGACGCGCATGAGACTGTCGCCATATTAGAGTGGGGATACAAAATTTGTAGAAGAAGAGGGTAGAATCATAATTTTCTCTTTCTTTCTTTTATCCATTTCTCTCTCTTTCTTTTATCCATCCATCGAAATTGCCTGAAAATTCAATTTAATTATAATTATTTTTTACAAATGTAAATAAACATATTGCGAATAAATAAAATTCAACTATATTAGTACATATTAATAAATTATATTTTCTAATATATTATGTAATTTGAAATTCAAAATTAAATCAATTTTTCAAACACGTGGTCTTAGGAAAATTTAGATAATTTTCGCGCGAAGATAATTTTCAAATCATGAACCAATCATTTTGCTTATCACTAGGCACAGAAACAACCGACTTCGCCCTGGGTTTACCCTCGGTTAATCGTGATTGGCTGGATCCAACAAAATGATTATACTGATTGGACAATGATTAACCCAGAGTTAACCCCGAGCGAGTGCCGAAAACAGCCATGAATGTCCACTGATTGGTAATAATAATAATAATAATAATAATATAATAATAACAATAATAATAGTAATAATAATAATAATAATAATAATAATTAAAAATAAGAATAATAAATAATACATAATAATGTCCACTATTGACAGATATAGAGTTAAGTCGACGCAATGGTCACAATAGATTTCCCCATAGAGATATAAGAATAGAATGCGTCATGTAGATAAAAAGAGACAACTAGTGTATTTAGCGTCCCCTCGTCTGTCCTCGTCGTTTGACGCTTGCGCACCAACATTTGCTTCTTCTGTTATTGTCAAGGTCAATGTATTCGCGAACGTCTTTACTTTATGCGCATGCGTCATTAGATAGAGAAAGAAAAGGGGACATTAAGTACACTAGTTGACTCTTTCTATCGGCATGATGCTTTCACTTATAGAATTCCTAGAAACTCGCGCACTATTAATTTCTACAGATTTCCTATTTGACCAACGCGTCAACCTAACCTAAAATCTCCATTATGGACCTTCCCTAAAGACAAACAAGGGATGTAATTTTAATTCATACTTTCAGGTAGTGGATTATTCAACACAATTTTACGGAAAAACTTTCTTTACGTATTATATGCATAATTATTAATATATTCCAAAATGAAAAAAATTCCACATTATTGGTTTAACATAAGTTAAGTAATTGAAAAACAAAATTGAATATTCCAAATATTTTTAATTAGTCGCATAAGACAGTGAGGCAAAAATAATAATAATTACTACGATACGAGCTAATTAGCTTGTAAAGTTACAATATATGCAGCAAAGTTGAAGGTGAATTTGATCTTATTTTTGGAGTATAGTAATTAAGGCGTGGCACGCTGGCCCACAGTTTGGCCTCTCATGCAAATATAAAAAATATATACCTGCAATTTTATCAAGAAAGTTTTATATAAGACATATTTATAAATAAGTCACAGAAGAAAAAAAAATGATAGATCACGATTTTAAAAAGTGTCTCAACCGTCCAAATGTCGTTGAAAGTACTTGGCGAATGATTTATTGAATCAATAATATTCAACATAAAAAGAAGGAAACAGATGATTTTTTTCTCAATATTCATAAAGGACACGGATTAATGGTATAAGTTAGAGATCTTTTTTTTATTACACGGGGAGAATAATTAATTTTAAAAGCACCTTGTAAATTTGATCCAGTTTTTGGTGAAAAGACACGAGTATCAACGTATCTACATATATATATATATATTCTTATATCATCATTGTGTAATAACTGTTATTATATGTTGAAACTTGAAACACATGTCTTCGACCGAAAGTTGAAACAATTTTTGAGTTTAAGAGTTAATAATAATGGGTGTGGCTTAACCGATTATTTCACTTTTCACGAAATGCATTATGCTATCATTTTTTATCACATAATGAATTGCATTTTAAAAACAATTTTCGTATTACTTTATTCTGACAATTTAAAAATTTTCTTTTTAAAAAAACAATTTTATTTCAAAATGCAAAATAAGTTCGTTTTCTACTTAAAAAAAAAAATATTACAAAAAAAAAATTATAAAGAGGTTTGAAAATTAATAATGAACTTATAATGAAATAATTAATAATTATACTACAATTTTAAATTGAATTCCAATTATAAGGCTAATTATTTACTGTATAGGTAAGTATAATTCCAGTGACATTGAAATTTAACAAGGTGTGAAACTCTTTTTTTTCACACCTCATTGATCTTTCTCTCTAATGAACAATATGTGTATTATCTGAATTATAATTTGATTTTAGGATAAATGAATGAAATAAATTAATTATCCGATGGCAGATTGTAATTCCTGTGGGCGTAATCAATTTCATGCCTCGAAATAAAAGAATTTTAAAAATTAAAGTGGAGAGAATATCAAAGATCAAGGCTTCTTTATAGCGATTTAATAACCTATCAGTATGTGAATTATAGTTCCACATATTCATATTATTTCACATTTTTCATCGAAATATTTTTAGGTGTAACATATTTACACCTATATTGTATCATTTATTATTTTATTCCATAATTAACAATCGTTTTTAAGTCGAAATTAATTTCTTTAATTTTGGTAAAACACAATAGATACAATTTTTATAATTTGAATGATTTTTACTTTAATTTACATCAAACATATTTTATTTCTATTTTATTTAAATTTTATTTTTTATAACTTAATTTTAATTTATATATAAAAATTTAATATATACGATGAAATTGTAATTTCTCAGGGCAATATATAAATAGAATACAAATGATCTCGAGTCGATGAACGGGTGACCTTATGGGATGTTCCTGAACTTGCATTGTCGACTAATTTTGAAATATATATATATATGAATTTATATTAAGTGCCCTAAGGTGAAACGAAATTATGTAAGAGAAAAATGGTCCAAATAGTGACATTGGATTTTTTCTTTTTTTTTGCGCAAATGCAAGGAACTCACAGGATTATATTCCACATAGTGAAAGTTGAAATTTTTTTTATTTTTTCTCAGCGAGAGAAGTTTGGGCATATCAGTGACCAGACTTTGGCAAAGGAAGGGAAATATTTTTGCCCCAACCACTGAAACATTACATCATGAAACTATACATTTACGAACCAATTCGATGCATTTGCGATGCAACGTGATGCGTTGGCTTCGCTTCGTATAAATACCGTTTCACCCCATTTGGTACTCAGTATCACACGATTCACCAGTCCCTCAACAACAACTACCATGGCTTTTCAAGTAAGGGCGAAAAATAAATTTATCTTCAATTTGTTCACAATAAACGTCAATTTTTCTTAATTATCATTTTTTTCATTATCAAACAATTCACTCCAAGTTCAAATATATAAATTTCTATTTTGATTCTGTTTAGAAAAAAATTATTTCCTCCTTTAGAATTGTTCAAAATTCAAAATTCAAAAATTAGAAATATTTTTATTTAAATATTGTATTCATTTAATTAATTACCTAGTAATACTTTTTTGAATTACTTAAAATTAAATATTGTTTAATATTGTTTATCCCTATTTTATTATCTTTATCCAACTATTTATTGAATAAATATTATAAATGTAAATAAATATTTCTATTTTCTAATAATGAACAAATTTTATTATTTTTAATTATAAGTTCTGAGGATGAAAAATAAAAATTTGTGATAAATATAAAAAAATAAAGAATTAAAATTGTGAAATTGCAGTTTGTCGTTCTGTCAGCGTTGATCGCTGTCGCAAATGCCGGAGCAATTGGAGCTCCCTTGGCGTATGGAGCACCTGCTTTGATAACAAAAACCGTTGACGCTGATTTTGATCCCCATCCGCAATATAGTTTTGCGTACGACGTTCAAGATTCATTGACTGGCGATTTTAAAAGTCAACATGAGACCCGTAATGGAGATATGGTTCAGGGAAGTTACTCACTTTTGGAATCTGATGGAACAAGGAGAATTGTGGACTACACTGCTGACGATCATAATGGATTTAATGCAGTGGTTCGTAAAGAAGGTGTCGCTAAAATTGCCGCACCAGTGATTGCAGCAGCGCCAGCAAAAATCGCTTACGCACCCTCTGCGCACTACAGTTACGCACAGCCAATTGTCGCTGCACCTGCGCATGTCTCGTACGCTCAGCCAATTGCCAAAATCTCACCAGCCACTGCGCACATCACTTACGCGCAACCCATCGCTAAATATGAACCAGCACTCACCTACGGTCCACCTGTCGCTAAAATTCCAGCGTCACCTGTTTTGACTGCAAGCAAATATCCAGGACCACTCTCCTACATTGCACACGTAACTTACACATCGCCTTATATTTCATACGCTCACTAAGTTTCACATTTTTCTATTTTTCTTCATAAAAAATTGAAATTCAATATTTTTTTTTAACGATTCACGACGAAAGTGCTTTTTTTTACATGTGTGCGCTCGAGAAATAATGTTAGATTGGAAAAGGTATTTTTCCATTTGTGGTGTCTAAGGGATGCTGGGAATTATTTTCAACACTAGATTACATTATTAAGTTGTAATCACAAAAAACAATGATTTCTAATATTCCATGAAATATTAGAAATCATTTTCATTCTTTTTCTCAACAGGAAATTATTTTGCATTTCGTAATAATTACAATTTCGAGAAGCTTCAATTTACAAAATTTTGGTGCAAAATTATTTCCTGAAGAGATTATGCTCAAAATGTTTTTTTTAAGTCCCTTTTCTTATAAGACTGATCAATTATTATTATTATTTTCATTTAAAAATATTATTTCATTTCACTGCAGTAGAATTACAAAACTGGAAATTTGAAATTCATCTCATTCTTCACTCTCATTAGTGAATTATAAAATCAATTTAATTGTATATATAATCAGAAAAATACAGTAGCAATAATAATTTTCGGAAAATTGTATAATAATAACATGAATATTGTACTTTTGTATTTTTTCCATATAAAAAAAAAATTAATTGTAATTAAAATTAAACATCGAGATGTTCGAATGTAAACCACCGGAAATCGGATTTTAATGAGAGGAGATGCCTCGCGATACATTTACTTTCATTGTAATGATTCACACGGAACAGAAGCTTAACGGTGAAGGTCAGACAGGTATCGCTTTCATAACAATGTCGTCTTCGAAATCTAGGTCGGCAAAAGAGATTACCTCTTCTTCCCAGTTAAAAAATTTTGCAAAAAAGAAAAAATGATAGTCATAGATATAATTACATTTTAATTAATTTCCTATAATTTTTAATACAAATAGAACATCGACAGTGTATTCCTAAAACATGTCCGCAAATCACAAATAAATTGTCATTTGTCAATTTCAAAAAAGAAAAATTGTATTCATTTACCTTTCCTAATATTTCCATTAGGCTAAATTAAAAAAATATTTCACAATTAAAAACTTGATTCTTTATAAATTTCACTGAATATTCATCATTTTATTTTAATGCCAAATTTCAAAATTCCCATAAAGAAGTCTATTATGTCACTATGTGACAATATAAAAGACCAGTTTATAATAATTTTTTTTGCTGATCTACTTTTCACGTTTGTAAAACTTGAACAATCAAGAAAAGAAACAGTTGCAAATCTTCACGTATGATCTACTTTATTTTTTCCTTAAAAAACAAACAAGACTATAATTATTATAATTTACCAAAAAATGAAGAAACATTCAAATAAAAATTGTTATTTTATTTCGAGATCGGATTGTCCAGTTAGGTATTAAAAATTATATTTTACGTATCATTTTATACTATTATTACAATAGTAATAATAATAATAATAATAATGATTAATATAATAAAAAAAATTTCAAAAAATGCAGGTACCAACTATTTTTATTTTTTCGAGTATTTTTTAAATTAAATATTTAAAATTTAAATACTGAAATTGTTATAATTTAATATTTATTTAATTTTATTTTTTTGAGTAATTGTTAAATTAAATATTTAAATATTTAGAATTTAAATACTGAAATTTTTATAATTTAATTTAATTTTTTTAAGTATTTGTTAAATTAGATATTTAAATATTTAAAATTTAAATACTGAAATTGTTATAATTTTATTTTTATTTAATTTTATTTTTTCGAGTAAATTAATTAAATATTTAAATATTTAAAATTTAAATACTGAAATTGTTATAATTTTAATTTAATTTAAATAAAATATAGTCGAATAAGAAAGATAATTAAATTTAAAAAAGGGTTGACGAATCACGTGAATCTCTTTTCCAAACACGTTCCTAGTAATACACGTTCAATGAATAACAATTTTATCTACATATGTATTATTAATACATATGTATTTAACATTATAATAAGGATTAAAAAATTATCATTTTATGTTAATAATTTTCAAGTTTTTTTCACGTATTTTTTTATATTGAAATGAAAGAAAAAAGATTTAAAAAAAATAAATGCGTTCGTTTAGTAGATACATTATAAACATAAACACATTCTAAGTAGTACAACACTACATTAGTCAGACAATCCGCTCTTTCTATTGCTAAATTACTCCTCTGCTGTAAACTTGCAGTTTATGTAGTTAATTAATTAATTGTAAATCAAACATTTCATTTTTTATTTTATTTTTTTATTTATTTTATTTATTTCTTATTTACTTATTTAATTATTGTTTTCTTCATTTAATAATTTTATCAAAATGAATCAAAATTTACTCGTTTATGAAATTATTACTCAAAACATAAAAAAAATGTCGTAAACATGTATAACATTTTTAAAAATGGAACATCTTTCTTTGTAACGAATATAAAATGCGATAAACATACATATATAAAAGTGCATGTATTGTAGAATTTCTTCATTGATTAGGCAGGACACGTAGCCGAAGGTCGTTTTATTACGAGTTTTATTTACGCATTGTTCTTTCGTAAACAAGACAAGCCTAACGGATTATGTAACGGATAACGACGCGGTGAATCGTCAAGAATAACAAAAAAAAAAAAAAAAAAAAAAAAGTTATGCATTCACTTGACATTGGACTTTTACTTAATACACGTACTCAAGTAGCATCTGTGTCGACGCATCGACTGTCACTTTGTATGCAAGCGAGGTGTCAATATATTCCTTTCAATCGAAGCAAATGAGAATCATTAAATTAATTTGTTTTAATTTTATACAACTGATGCGCATTAAATAGAATATCCAGCAGTGGCGTATGTCAATGGTGCAGATAAAGTTGCAATTTTCTCATCATCATTAACGGAAACAGGAGATTTTTTCTCCACAAATGAAGCGGAAGCAAGTGTTTTCAAAATTAATCTCGATGGAATTGTTTTACCAGCAACTGGAGTAATTGAAACTAATTTTGCAACTGGAACTGTTTTTGCAACAACTGTCGAAATGGGAATTGTTTTTGCAACAACTGTCGAAATGGGAATTGTTTTTGCAACAACTGTCGAAATTGGAATTTTTTTAGCAACAATTGTTTTTCCAACTACCGAAGCAACTGGAAAAGTTTGTCCAATAATTGGAGCAACTGCAACTCCAGTTTCTTGATTCACAACTGCCTCATAATTAGCATTTTCAACTTGAAATTTTGAATATCTATTTTGAATATAATTTTGAAAATCGTAAGCAAATAGATATTGAGGTGCATCAAAATTTTTAATTTCCGTTTCCCCCAACAGTCGAATTCCCGCTCCTTCAATTGTAATCGAAAGACAAGCAAGAATAAAAATCTGCAATAAATTGTTTTTAAATAATAGACAACTCGCAAATACTTTAATAAAAATACAAACAGAAAATATTTTCCTCCGGAAAAAAATCATTTGATATTTTCTCGAGCAAAACTATTTTTCTTGTCCAAAAGATATAATTGCTCCTCTCAATTTAATTAGTTCAAGAAAATATTAAAATGTTAAAATATTAAAATATTAAATATCAAACAAATATTTCTTTGTCAAGAGCAAATATTTTCATAGTTAAGAAGTAATTATAACTGTCACACACCTTTGGGTCCATTTTGCTATTCGAGGAAATAAGATTTAAAATCAAAAGTTTGTATAATGACTAATCAATTTTCAAAGTGAAGATCAATTTTATATGTTTTGACCCCTCCATTAAAATTTGATGATATATCGCGTGTCGCATACATCAGGATCCCTAATTTGCTGTTGTGAATTAAGCAATAATTCCATTAGTATTTGAAATACAGAGACCCGTGTGTTCGCATACTAATGCGCCTTAAATTCAATTAAGAGCGATACTATACTCAGATAAATGCGTGTGTTCTGAATTTAATCATTTGCAAACAAAAATTCTGTTCAAGAAGCTATTTATTTATCTAAATTTTATATTTATATTCTATGATATATTGTTAACAGTATTATACTGTTATTACCAAAACGACTGTTTTGTTCCCTTTCAAACGTGTCTAGAAGGTTTGCAATAAAATAACCGCAGAAAATATGATGTTTTTGAGCAACTAAATTTTATGGAATTGAGTAGGCACATAAAATTTCAAGAAATTCTCGCGCCGTCAGCGTTAAAGAATAATGTGAATATGCGAGAAAATTCTTGTAGGACAGCACCGTCTTTGCGATGGATGACGTGTCCGATAAATAACAGGCACCGCGTTGTAATCTTTGAGCGCAACGCGTCTTAATGCCTCCGCCAAAAAAAGACAACAAAAAAATCATCAACTTACAACGTCTTTGTTTTTGCGGGTGGGATCTACGAACCAGATTGCCGTGTGAATTATTCACGTTAGAGGCTTTTGTCTCGCGCAAGTCGCAAATACATAACAGAGAGAGAGAGAGAGAGAGAAAGATCTTTTCTCGATGAACTGGAAAACAAATGAGTCTTGCCTATCTTAATGGACGACCGAGAAACACGCAGCAATGACCCTCGCAATATTTTTCTCCTTTTTCTTTTATATAAAACGTGAAATAATCTCTCTGCATTTTGCTTCGAATCACTTTGTCCTGTTTTGCATTCTTAGAGGAGATTTATTTCCTCTGATTATGAAATCGACTTTCCTTTTGTCACAAAATTATAATACTTTTGTTCAGAGAGACAAGAAAAAAATTTTATTCGTTTTTATTATTATTATTTTTATTAGCAAATAAGACTAACTCTGCTGTCCAAAGTAAAAACTTAGTAAGTCGCATTTGCCATAAGAGCGAAAGTCGAATAACAAAGCCAAGGGACGCTCGCCCTTATGGCAAATGCGACTTACTAGGTTTTTACTTTGGACAGCAGAACTGTCTTTGATGTTAAATACCAGTATAGGAATTATTACTATTACGCCCAGTGATCAGGACTTAATGAAACTGATTTTAGTTACCATTGGCTATTACCATCAATTGAGACTATAACTACAATTGTTGATAATTTTCTACAAGAGAACAATTACTATTTATTGAAAACTACTATAACGGCTCATTACATAATGGAGAAAAAATCCCCAAGCGCTGGGAATTGAACACATGACCCTTGCGCCAACAAGTCGATAACTTAACCCCGTAGCTACCAACACACGCTACAGAAATTTGCATGTTACTAGAGTCCAAATCTGTATTTTCACTTAACAGAATTTGCATTTTGATGTTTAATTGCAAATTTAATTGAAAACGTAAGTATACCTTTTTGTAAAGTGTTGGAAATTCCTGATTGTCGACTCATCCATATATAAAATTGTGTAACAACCTTGGAAAATACGTAGAATTTGTTTAACCTTCATTCTAGTCTTGTCAGGTGCGACCTTAGTCGGGCTACCCTTGCTAATAGCACATCGAGTGCGCAACGAGAAATTGCAAACTATTCATACATATATCAAAGGTGGGAGTTGTTCAACAAATTGTGACATCCTCGTCCAATATAAGCACCGCAATTCAGAACGTTTTCACCAGTGTCTTCTTCAAAGAAAAAAAAGTCACCAAACAGAAAGTCATCGTCGAAAACAAGTCGCGAAAATGGCTACTAAGGTGTGTTTTATTCTCCAAGTGACCCAAAGGATAACAAAGTGATAACACAAAGTTAACAAAGATAACAAATATCAAAAACCATTAGTGAATAAAAATTTCTAAAATAATTCATTTTGAAAACTTTACCATTAATTTTCGAATTTACAGATTTGTCTAAATTTTCCCATCCTTCTTTTTCCATATTACGATTAAATTTTAAATTTAGAGCTTTGCTGCTATTCAAAGTAAAAACCTAGTAAGTCGCATTTGCCATAAGAGCGAAAGTCGAAAAACAAAGCTAAGGGACGCTCGCCCTTATGGCAAATGCGACTTACTAGGTTTTTACTTTGAACAGCACTTTGTCTCTTTTTTGAGGAATATTCCAATTTGACTAATGATTTTTCAATTGCTTGATTATTTTCAGAATACGTCACTCTTGTGCATGATGATGGCGATAATTGCCATTGAGGCAAAAGTGGTTCCTGTTGCTCCAGTAGTTCCAGCAGCACCGGTACTGGCGAGAATTGAAAATTTAGACGCAGTGCCTCAGTATAGTTTCGCGTATGACGTTCAAGATCCAACGACTGGCGATTCTAAGGCTCAATTTGAAACAAGAAACGGTGACATTGTCCAGGGTAGTTACAGTCTAATCGAAAGTGACGGCACTCGTCGCATTGTGGATTATACAAGCGATCCAGTGAATGGTTTTAACGCTGTTGTTAATCGAGAACCAGCAGTTGCTGTTGCTCCAGTTGCTGTACCAGCTCAAAGGGTTTTAGCCTCACCTGCTGTTGTACCAGCTCAAAGGGTCCTAGCTTCACCTGCTGTTGTACCAGCTCAAAGGGTCCTAGCCTCACCTGCTGTTGTACCAGCTCAAAGGGTACTAGCTTCACCTGCTGTTGTACCAGCTCAACGAGTCTTAGCCTCATCAGTTGCTGTTCCATCTGGAAGAGTCGTTGCAGCATCTGCCATTGAACCTTCTGTTGTTGGTACTGTTCCAGTTTCCGCACCTTATGCCGTACCAACTGCTTATGCATCGCCTGTGACTTATACTTTGCCAAGAGCAGTTGCATCGAGATTAACAGTTCCAATATCAGCTCCTCTGACATATGCAGCTTACACTCTTTAATTCCTTTTTAGAATGAGACGTTTCATTCTTCGCAATTGTTGTATTATACACGATTACAATTTATGTACATATATAAAACTTCTATTTTTACTACAATAAACTATTGATACTTGAACCTGAAATTCACAATTGTTTAATTTATTTATAAGCTACCGATAATTAATTTTACTGGTAATTACTGATTAAAGACGATTATTTGCTTAAGAAATAATTTATTCCTTATTTATTCTCAAAAAGACCATTTTTTTAAACAAATCTTCTGATCAGTAGGATTATTAGATTATTTCTTCAAACATTAAGTTACCTTCCAAAAAATGTTTTCATTTAGTTACCTTCTAAATAAACTGTTGTTAATTTCATGGATAATTAATTTGTTCATTCGACTTACGATTAATCCTTTCTAAAAAAAAAACAGTTCGAGGAAGAGTCGAATTCTCAAGTCGGAACTCGAATCAACAAAGAAAAACTTAATTCCGATAATTTGGTGCAAAGTTATTGGAGAAAAATGAAAAATAAAAAACCTAAAACCTAATTAAATAGAAAAAAAATGGAATTTTATTATTTTTTAACTCAAAAATTTGGTCATGATCTACCAAATTAACTAACTTCTAATTACTTTTTGATTCAAAATTATTTGAAATATTCAATATTCTCTATTCAAAATTGAATAGAGAAATAATTTTTTATATTTTTATTCTAAATTTCTTTGCGAAATCGGTAAAATGTTAGATCTCCTTTGACATGGCGTGAAAGACAAAAAATATTAAATTAACAGAAAATAGTAACAATTCGCAAATAGGAAAATTTATGAGAAAAGAGCCAATAATCCGTAGAAATTTGAAAATAAAATCCAAAGATTTTAAAAATATTTCCAAACAATATTTCAAAATAATATTTTAAAATCATAATCTACAATAATTATTGCACTAATTCCAAATCAAAATAACCTCTATGTTTATCACTTTTTTTTCACCCCTATAATTGAAAATAAATAGAAAAATGTATAAGGCGAGTTTCAATTTAGCCCTTTACATCATCCAGGGAGAATCACGTATTTCATTATTCGTTCATGGCGCATTATTGCAATTACTACCATTCTGAATAATATTGTGTTGACAAAGAGGTGAATTGCGAAGGCAACTATTCAAGAAGTTTCATTTTAAATTCAATCCGCATTACCTGCTTCTTGACAAGTTGCACAATATTTCAATTTTGTTTATCAAAAGCCGTAACCGCCAAAGGATATTGCAGTAGTCGAATATATCGAGTCTCAATAAATAATCACATGTGACACAGTAGAACAACACTCGAAATGAATTAGCATGAATGCTCTCCTTACAATAATATCTCAAAAAAAAAAAAATTATAACAGGATCAATTTAAATTCTTTTCATTCCTCCTTTCAAATGTACGATCACATAATTTGTTTCATATTCATTAGTGAGAGGAGAGAAATCTGTTTAAACTTTAAAATGAATTCATTTAATTCTAACGCAATTTCTAGAAGTTCAAGTGATCATAGATCATAGATCATAGATCATAAATTCATACTAAAACTCTTAATTCTTTATTTTAGAATATTTAGTTTCTCTAGAATAACGAACCTATCGGAATCGGAATTTTCCAAGAATTAGAAATAAAGAACAAGGTGGAAATAAGACAAGCGAGTAAAAATAAAAATTTATTATAACGATACAGGGAATTTTTTTTCTCCAAATTTGGTGAAACTTCTGAAAGAAAGTTTAGAGGATCAAAGGTGTGTAATTGAGTCTACCGGAGGGATTTGCAAACGCAAATGGAGAACTGTAAGCAGACGAATAAGTATAAACTGGCTGATTGAGACGATTTTCCGGTACATTGACAAATCTCTGGAAATTATTGGAAGCTACAACAGAATTAGCACGAGCGCTCACTGGAACATATTCCACTTGTCTTTGATCTTGCTCTGAAACTGCAACTGGAGTGTTTTTAATTTGCGTTTTAGCTCGAAGATTTGCCGAAGACTGTCCACTAATCAATCGTCCTGATCTGGCTTCCACAATCTCAACGTCCGAGTCTGCTCCATTGGACGGAATTGTAGGAACTGGTCCAGCGGATGCTACAACCCCTGGAGAACTTTCGGCCAATGAAACACCAGGAATCACTGGAGAAATTCCGCTCACTGGCACAACTGGAGAAACTGCGGCTACTGCAACTGCAGGTTCTCGACTAATCACAGCATTGAATCCGTTCACATCATCGGCAGTGTAGTCCACAATTCTTCTGGTCCCATCACTTTCAATGAGACTGTAACTACCCTGAACGACGTTACCATTTCTTGTCTCGTATTGGGCTTTCGAGTCGCCAGTTATCGCGTCTTGAACATCATAGGCAAAACTATATCTCGGAACTGTATCATAGTTTTGTACCTCGGCAACTGGCACTGATTCAACAACTCGAACAGGTTGCGCTACTTGCACCAATGCACCATGTGCCAAAACTCCTACTCCCAGGAAAATGATAATCTAAAACGAAATTTTAAACTCTAAAATTGGCAAATTAAAAATATACATTCTCATAATCGATGAGATGGTAATATTTACATGAACAATTAAATTTATATTTATATACGATTTTCTAAATGAATTTTTTGACCTATAGAATTATTATTTGAATGAATTGCCATTAAGCACATACACTGTAAACTTAAATATATCAATTGATACATCAATTGATACCAAAAATTTGGAATCAATTTGATACTTTTGGTATCAATTTGATACTTTTGGTATCAATTTGATACTGTTGGTATCAATTTGATACTTTTGGTATCAATTTGATACTTTTAAGTTTACAGTGTACGTGATCAATTTTTTTGCGTTACCTTACAAGCCATGTTTGATAAGAAGAAGATCACAGAAGAACTGATGCCTGAGGATAAGATCGACAGGGCTTTTATATACAATGAACGTGTCATGTAGTGGCAATAAAGCAATAGTAACATTACATTTGCACCCAAATGCATCCCCACCTATAGCATTACAGTTGACCTCCCTCATAACTATAAACCATGTACCAATGTATTTGTTATCTTTCTTCAATATATATTGACGCCGTCTTCTTTTAAGACACACGACACCATTCGCGAGTCTATTACGCGACTTGAAAACTAAATATAAAAGTCAAAAAAACATTTTTTTCTCTCTCTCTCTCTCTCTCTCTCTCTCAAGTAATTTTTTTTAAACTCAGAGAAAAAGTTTCGCATTTAAATTCTCATCCAGTCTCTCAATTTGAAGGATTCATGATGTCAGTCTTTTATTACTTTTTTTTTCTACTATTAAATAAGGAAGCCACATGCTCAAAAAAAGTCTACTTTAAATTACCTTAAAAGGTAATAAGTATAGATGGAATTCAAAAGCAAAGAAGCCTATCGAATTCTTTTTTTAATGGAAATATAAACAACCATTCTTTCCCTGTTAAAAGTATTTTTTTCAGAAAAACGATTTTTCATAAATATTGAAGTAAATAATAATAATAACTTAACAATCGTTTAATTCCTAAATAACTGCAAATTTGGTTTTTATTTATTAGTTTCATTAAGAAATTATTTGTATCT
>JUFY01023440.1:0-11306 GCA_001855655.1 Leptopilina clavipes | reverse complement strand
TATTACGTTACATTTAATTTTTTTGTTATTAATTTCTATTTATTGTTGTAATCACTTTTATTTTAAATGATGATTTTTTATTACTAGTTGTATTGAATTTTTTTTTTTTTTTTATTTAGAAAAACTTAAAAAAAACAATTTTACATAAAAATATCCGAAAACAGAGGTGGTTAGTGTTTTTCCTATGACCACTAATAAGGAACTAAATGAAACTTCAACGACTAACTCTTGTTTATGCATCATGGAGCATGATGTCATCATTTTATAATGACAAAGCTGGTTATCAAGGATAGGCAACAATTTTTTTTTTCTCTTTAAATCCCAACTTCACGTTTTGAATAAATCTTTTATATGTGTTTAAAAATACAATCACATAGAAGTTAATTAAAAAAGAAATCATTTAAATTCAGGATCTTTATTTTCTCTTTATACACCTGTTATTTCGTGTCACGAAATTGGAAGCAAAAAAAACAGTTTTACTAGGTTATACAATATAATGTAAAATAATAAAAGTATTTTTATAATATTGTTAATATTTATTTAATAATTTAAATTTATTTTCTATAATAAATATATTTCTTATAATAAATATATTTCTCATAATAAATATATTTCTTATAATAAATTGATTTATTATTTAATAAATTTTAACAATATTATACAAATATTATCAATTGATATATAATTGCATAAGTTAGTTAGTAATTTATTATTTAGTTTACTGAAATAAATTATTAATGTAAAATTCTAATATTATTTTAATCGATGGCTAATGATTTGAAGCTACCTTCAGCGCCAAAGAGATCAGTAGCATTTTTTGCTTTTCCAACGCGTAAAGATTCGTTCACACGTCCATGTAATTCATCATGTGCAAACCAATAGCGAAATTCCTCTAATTCCTTGATACTATTTTGTCGAAGTTCCTCCACAGGACCTGCCTTTCCACCCGATTCATTTGGCAATATTTCCATTGGAAATATTTTTTTAAATGTATCCATTGACGTGTGAAAATGTAACTGAAAATCATTAAATTAAATTATTTTCTTTTTATTTTCTATTAATTTATATAAAAAATAGAATATAAAATTAAAACTATATGAAAAAATTTTATTAGGCACAGTTTATATGAATTCTTTTTAGATTTATGGAATAATTATTCGAATCTATTCATGCGCCATAGAGTTTAACACTTGACGCATGCGCTATAGATCTTTGGTCATGCGCAATAGCGTCGTAACAATCGACGCATGCGCTGTAGATCTTTGGTCATGCGCAATAGCGTCGTAACAATCGACGCATGCGCTGTAGATCTTTGGTCATGCGCAATAGCGCCACAACAATCGACACATGCGCTGTAGATCTAGTCATGCGCAGTAGTGTCATAGGTTATTTACGCGTGCGCTGTTACTCTCTGCGCACCAAATTGTTAAATTGGAATAATTATTGGAATAATTGGAATAATTTTAAAATATTAAAAAAAATTTTTCAATTGTCAATTGTTAATTAAATTCCACGTTTTGTCGAGAGAGAATAATAAGAGTTAGGTGATAAATAATTAAATATTAAAAATAGTTGTCATTACCATGTCTATTAGTTCCTTTCTCATGAAAGGCTTGGTCATTGCGAATAACATATCGACAGCAGCTACTGAATTAAGAAAATGAATGGCCTTCAAACGAACTGGAAATGCATCTTGAAGATAGCAAAGAAATTTCTTGAAAATTATTGGACTCGTTCGTGTCACGTGACCAATACTTATTCCCTTAACGTCAACCACCAAAACATGACCAAGCATTGTTCCATGTGTTTGCAACCACAAATCAAATATCATTACGTGAAGTTTCATTGTGTGCAAGTGAACGTAAAGTGAGGTGTCATTGTTCATTAGCTTCCAAAACAAAACATCGTAACCTTCATTTGTCTTTCCTTTCAATGGTGCAGTGAAACTGCAGAGAGAAAGTAGTTCAAATTAATTCCTAACGTACAATTAAATATTAATACAGTTAATTTTTAATTAAGATTAAGGCAATTATTGTTTTTGCTGCTATTATTATTATTATTATTATTATTATTATTATTATTATTATTACTATTATTTTTATTATTATTATTATTATTATTATTACTATTATTTTTATTATTATTATTATAAAGAATATATTTTTACAGTAATTAAATAATGAAAATTTGATTAATCACATACGCAACATTCAATGCGCTTCGTAATTCCGGTGACTGGGTCAAGTCCCTATTTGTGAAAAATTCCGGTAAATGAGTCCTTAATGTAAAATACGATTCAATATTCGTCTTTGTTGGTTCCATCATGTAATAATTGCTATGTAGAAAAAGAATTAAATCCGTGTCAGTAACTTTTGGCAAGTGCGGTTGCTTTTCACACCATTCTCGTAACATTTGAATATCCGATTCCTTTAATTCGGGATTTTTCTTTAACTCCTCATCATAATTAATAAATTTCAAAACCATGATTATATATATTATTTATGTCAAATTCTATGTAGTTAATTTTTAATTTCTAATTTTGCAAAATAATCTTTCGAAAGCGTAAAAACTTTGCACTGTTATCACTTAATCCTCGTTTTTTTATATTTAAATACCAAAAAAAAACTTCAAAAAATATACAAAATTTTTGTATATATAAAAAAATATCTAAAAAGGAACTTAAGGAATAGTAGAGAATATACTGTATACTGTGAAAGACTAAAATGATGACTGTCGCAAAAATATCATTTATGAACGCTACATACTAAGTAATAATGATAAAATTGTCGTGACTTTATTTTTTTTTTTTTTATAAATGACAAAGCTATTTGATGGTTAATTAATAATTATATAATAGTTAATTATATAATTTTCACAAACAACATTGCAAAAGTATAATTTCCTTGAATGAAACATGTAATGGAATTCCGCCTTGGAAACATAAAAAAATCGGTTATAAAACATCTTTTAATTTCGAGAAATTAGTTTAAAATTAGAATTTCCAGGTCACGCCTTTTTATACCTACACGCCCCCTGGGCAGGAAGAAATTAGGGTAGGGGGAAACTGGCCCAACCACTTAAGGTAAGGCCACTACCTTAAAACCCTCCTTTAATAGAATCTGTTTTCACCCCCCCCCCTGACAAAATTTAACAATTTGGTGCTTTGCTCAATGGGAGGGGCTTCTGTTTACCACTCCCACAGTGTGTTTTTTCATTAGACACTCCCCTTATTTGTTCCTCCTCTATAGCATCATTATTGTTAAATACTAATTTTTTATCTATACATTATAAGACATATTTAGGGGGTTGTTCCTATTTATTGGACACTCCCCTCAACAGTAGAACACATCTATTTATTATACTTTAATTAAATGTTACTTATTATATTATTATTACGTATTATACTTATTATTGTACATACTTATTGTAAGATAAACTTTTACTGTAAGAAACACATGTTAACAATAATATAATACTTCACGTGGTAAAAATTAATACGAAGTTTGCAAAATCCCTTCTTTTTAACTGAAGCCCTGGTGTGAATTATTCTACAACTGGTATTATTTTGAAAAATAATACCAAAGAAAGGCGTTAACAAAAAGTGAAGACCCGCCCCCTAATATATGATTTATATATTGACACGCCTTTACTGAGAGAGTTAGTTTACTGTCACTCCTATTTGACATTTAGACACGCCTTTACTGGGAGTTTTCATTTACTGACACGCCCCTTTGGTGTTTAGACACACCTTTAATTGGAGTTTTAATTTACTGACACGCCCATTTGATGTTTAGACACGCCTTTAGTGGGAGTTTTAATTAACTAACACGCCTTTAATAGGAGTTTTAATTTACTGACACGCCCCTTTGATGTTTAGACACACCTTTAATGGGAGTTTTCATTTACTGAGACGCCTATTTGATGCTTAGACACGCCTTTAATGGGAGTTTAAATTTACTGAGACGCCTATTTGATGCTTAGACACGCCTTTACTGGGAGTGTTAGTTTACTGACACGCCTTTAATGGGAGTTTTAATTTACTGAGACGCCTATTTGATGCTTAGACACGCCTCTACTGGGAGTTTTAATTTATTGACACGCCCCTTTGACATTTAGACCCGCCTTTAAGTGTGTAGAAATTAATAGTCTTTTAGGAAAAGTTACTAATCGATGTCAAGCTTTTTAAAACTGCCCTCAGCTCCAAAAAGATCAGTGGCACTTTTTGCTTTTCCTGGGCGCAGTGATTCTTGAACACGTCCTGTTTTTTCATCTTGTTCAAACCAATCCTTATATTCCTCCAATTCTTTTTTTCTCGCTTCATGAAATTCACTCAAGGGTCCTGCCTTTCCACCTGCCTCGTTAGGTAGTATGTCAAGGTCCATGTGTTTCGCTAATGAAGTATTATTGGTGTGAACATGCAACTAAAAGGAAAAAATTATTATTTTTGAATCCCCTTCCGCTAAAAGAGAGAAGTGTGGAATTAAAAAATAAAATCAGTAAAAAAATTTTCTTATTTGAAAATTATTGCTTACCACTTCAGTGAGTTCTTTCTTCATTAAGGGCCTTATCATTTGTAGTATCACATCCATGGCGGCATTTGAATTCATAAAATGCAATCCCTTTAAACGCACTGGCAATGCATCCTGAAGGTAGAGCATGAATTTTTTCGACGTCAAGGGACTTAGTCGTGCACAATGTCCTAATGTTATACCAGACATGTCGGCCAATAGAACATGTCCACTTGTTGTACCCTCAGAGTGTAACCAAACATCAAAGATCATTGAATAGTATTTCAAAATATCAATATGCACAAAGTGCGATGGATCCGGATCGATTAGCTTCCAAAAAATGATTTTATGTCCGTCCTTGGTCGTTCCTTTCAATTGAGTCGTGACACTTGAAATAAAACAGAAAAAAAATTATCGAAATGTTTATAACGATTGCTACTTGGAAGTTTTTGAAAATTTTTTCCTTTGGAGACTTTTTGAAACTCAATAACGGAATTTTTCTCTTGATTTATTTTATTAGTTTTTAGATTAATTTTTGTAAAATAGGAAAAATCGTCACTTACGCAACATTTGATATTTTCTGAAGTTCCTTGGACATTTTCAAATGTCTATTGGAAAAGAACTCTGGTACGTGAGTTCTAATTGTATAATAGCAATCAATTGTCGTTTTTGTTGGTTCCATTAAGTAATAATTACTGTGCAAAAATAATGCCAAATCTATATCTGGGATTTTTGGTAAATGCGGTTGTTTGTCGTTCCACTCTCTTAACATTTGAATTTCATTATCTTTTAATTCTGGATTTTTCTTCAATTCCTCCTCGTAAGTTATAAATTTTGCCGATGCCATTGTTTTTCCAATATTTTACACTTAATTCTCGAAATTCTAAATTTAGATTAGGACAGAAAAAATATAAACTTGTTCAATTCTTGTTTTTTTTCTTTTTAATTTTAAACCAAGAGCATATAGATTTAAAATCCTATTTCCCTGACCGCTAAGAAAAAACTGCAAATGTATTGAGGATAATAAGATTCTCGCGTGTTAGAATCGCGTGCCAATATCACTTCACAGTGCTTTGTCAATTGACTATATAGGTGAATGTTAAATGGCGTAATTAATTTAAAATAACATTAGATTGCACAAAATTTTATTAGGTATCATCCAATAAATTAGAAAATAACTGACGGTTAATTCATATTTATTTTCAAATTTTGAGATGAATATTCATTATTTTATTCATTTACTTATTTATTATACAAAAGTAGTAATTTTTTAATTTTTGCTTCTCATTTTTACAATGAGAATATTCTGCTATGGTGCAGTGAAAACATTTGCCAATGATATAAAAACGGATCTGGTAGCGAACATAACCTAAATGAGTGACTTAACAGATAATTTACCGACAGAGTACCCTGTAGGTAACACTGCGCAATTCTCGATCGGTAATGAAATCCAATTGCGGTTAATTTGAAATATATCCATTCAAATGGTTATTATTTAGTAATAATAATAATAATAATAATGATAATGATAATGATAATGATAATGATAATGATAATGATAATGATAATGATAATGATAATGATAATGATAATGATAATGATAATGATAATGATACGAAATGTAAAAGTAAACTGTATGAAAATAAAATTTCGTATAAGAAAAATAACAATTGTTGTTAAATATTCGCGACTATTTTTATTCACAAGCGTAAATTGTTTTATGATAAAATACTGGGATTTCTTTGATTCTCTTTTTAAAAAAATAAAAACATGAATATTCCCTTAAAGAAATGGAACCCATTACTAGATTCTTGTCTCTTGTTGACGCTTCGGGAATATAGCGAATTATCATATTTTACTTCAATAAGGAAGAAAATAGCGGAGGTGAGCCTTTACAATGTATGATAATTCTCCTTCATATTTATATGAATTCACCAGTATATCATGGGATTAGTGAATATGTACATATATATATATATATATATATTTATATTTTTTTCTTCAATCTTCTTTTTGGATTGAAAAAGCCTGTAGTATGATATCCATACGGCATATATACATATAGAATGTACATAAATAATATTAATATGAAAATACTTGCATTATAAAGAATTTTTATTATTCATTAAAAATTTTTGGTCTCGAAAACAAGTTTCCTATATAGCAGTTATTCATAACCGGAAGACAAGCTTTCATGTAAGCCGCCTCCGCTAATTGCTGAACCGAAAAAAAAAGAAACAGTTTCTTTGAATCATTCCAGAATGAGGGAGATCGGGGGGGGGGAGATCTTTTAAAATAGCCATATAGGAATAATTAATTTTAATTAAACAATTTATTTTCCTACACGCGATAATGTCGTAACTTTCACTATTATATCCTCCTTCATTATTCTCTCTTTAATAAATTTTACAAATTTAATAAAATTAGACACGATATTAATTGAAATTACCAATAAATGAATTTTTTTGCAGTTTGCAAATTTTTCTCGTTTTTTCTCTCTCTCTCTCTCTCTTTTTAATAAACTAGTTACTTTATTATGCCAGTGAATTTTCAATTAGAAATCTCTTACCAGCCGAGAAATACATACATACATGCATACATATATATAGAACAATATAGAGGAATTGTTTCCGAACGTGGGTGTCACTCGTAAATCGACGCACGTGAGGAAAATGTTCGGTGAAAGAATAAAGAAGAAAAAGATGCTGAAAACATAATTGAAAGCCATACGAGTATAACAATGATTACGTAAAGTTTGTCTCAACTGTTTCTCACTCTCACTGTTCTTATTGTATATTGTATATATATACGTTTATGAATCACATAAACTTAGTTGTAAACAACATATTTCAAAACATTATCAATTGTGTCTGCCATCACTTCCGATATTAATAAATCACCCACACATTTCAATAATGCTGAATATTAATCTCATATATGTCTAAAAATAACCTGGATTTGTAATTTTAGCTCCAATATTTCGGCAATATTACGGCAATGTTTCCAATATTGGTTTTAGGTCCAATATTGCTGCAATTTTAGGTCCAATATTGTAAAAATAATCGCAACATTGAGGCAGTGTTGGTACTATTTTTCCATAATTTTAGGTTTAATATTGTTGTAATTTTAGGTCAAATGTTGCAAAAACAATCGTAACATTGAGGAAATGTTGATAATATTTTCCCCAATTTTAGGTCCAATATTGTTGCAATTTTAGGTCAAATATTATAGAAATAATCGTAACATTAAACCAATGTTAGCACTATTTTTCCTCAATTTTAGGTCCAATATTTTTGCAATTTTAGGTCTAATATTGTTTCAATGTTTGGTTAAATTTTACTCCAATTTTACATCTATTATTGCAGCAAAATTTCAAAAAGAATATTCCGTTAGCAAAACAATTATTTTTCATAACTTTTCCCCCTTAACTAATTGAGATTTAAAGTGAGACTTAGCCTTTCCTAATAAGGCAATTTACGTCAATAAAGTAGTTGAATTTAAGGTAAAACTTGAATGATAGCCGAACAGTGATGGAAGAGGGACTATTATATAATTTTCCCCCTCCTATAACCAGAGAGAAAGAGAGAGAGAGAGAGAGTGAGAGAGAGGCTCAAGTGATGAGAGAGGGGTTCGTCTCGTGCTGCGCGTTTTATTTTATCCTCGCTGTCGACTACCCAATCAGTCATCCCGACATATGCTTAAGTAAGATTACATTTGTAGTAATACCCGCACACGAGCAAACAGAATATATATAGGTAATACCTCCACAAAGCCAAGGGAGAGGGCGGGGGGTAAGGGGGCACCTCTCGTTTGGAGATTCAGGGTGGATTTTTTTATGCGGATGGGAAACATACATAAAGAGGGGTGACATTCAAAGAGAGAGAAAGGGAGAAAAAAAAAAGAGAGAGAGAGAGAGAGAGTTGGAAAAATGATACATCGCGAGGGGGATTTTTTTTCACCATATATACATTAATGGGCCAGCAGCCTCTCAACGCAGATCACACGCACGTTCATTCTGGACACCAAATGGGACACCATTCGCATTCAGAGATTAGTGGCTTATCCTTGAAGAACATTAAATTGATGCACCATCGAATATAGTAGTACCCTTTTGTATCTCTCTCTCTCTCTTTCGGTTGCATTACTTAATTCTTTCTTTTGAAATGTACACTCCCGTAAAAAGGAGACTGTAAAATGTGAAACATGAATTATGCAACAGGGGGACTACCATAAGTAGACTATTTTAACGAATTTTTGGTTCACTCTATATATATATATATAGTTTTATTGCATTCATTTAAAACATTGTTTGTTCATTAAAATTGAGACTGTCTTATATGAAATGAGGTCACTTTCAATGAGTGAATATAAGGTCTGTGAGGGACTCTTATTTAACAATTTCTCAAGCATCATCCGCCTTGATCGCATCCCTGCTTATAAAGAACAAATTGGCTTGATTCTCTCTCTCTCTCTCTCTCTTTCTCGAGATAGCTTGCTCCTTTTTTTTTGCCATATACAACAAATGCACGTGCATCAAGGGATTTTTAATTAATTTTCAATAAAATATATTCCCGGTGTATTATAATCGTGACGCTTTCACTGAAAAGGTCGATGTGATTCTTTCAACTTTGTTACTGTAAGGTCCCGTGTCGATTCGGCGAAAGAACAATAACAGAACTGCAGAGAAAGTTAGGAAGCTTCTTCCTGACAGTAAATTAATGATCGCCTGCACTATGGAATTATTACACTTAATTTCATTTTTTCAGGATAAAAGATAAAAGACTTATTGCCAATATTCAGCCAAGGTTCAAAATCAAGCCTCGAATTTAAATTCCACGCCACAAATAATCCAAGATACTTTTACTTACATACCTTTTGATTTTTTTTCTTAAAAAGTTTGCTTTTCTTTTCAATAAATTTGAATTTCCCGCCAATAGTTCTATAAGTCTCCGCCTAGATGGCATGAAAATTCGCTCGTAAACGAGATAAAGTGGTAGCAAATTTTACGCGATTCATATTTTTCTCACTGGGAAAATGTTTTTTCTTACGAGAAAAAGCATAACGGAAGAAAAAGAATAGGAGAAAATTATTTTAATAGCTGAATTTTGCGAATTGGAAAATTGTAATTTTTTTTAATTATCCAGTAACAGGGAACAATGGGACTTATTACATGGTTCTCTCGGAGGCAGGAGTGAATGTCTGTCAAGTATAGGGATAGGTAAATTCTAAATTGTCTGAATACGAATGAAGCACTGATTAACGGGTCTAGAACATTGCTACCAAAACCACAGGGTCTATATATACACATTCGATGTTGAATCCTCTTGTCCCCCTTCCTCCCGAATAGGTAAGGGGATGTTTGATGTGCGAATCAGAGCACGTGTCACACCCCTCATGGGTTAAACTGATCGATACACCTGGTCTGTGTGCCACCCAAAAGGGACTTTATAATATATTGAATCTATATACTATATATCTGTATAGAACGACTAACAAATTTTTGCGCATTTAAAAGAAAAATGATGTCCCTGCAATGCGTTACTTCTCACGCGGAACTCAAAGAAACGACTTTCTCGAAATCAATCTTATCTCTATACAATAACAAAAAAAGTGGGTACTTTTCTTTCCTTGTGAAAAAAAAATTGGAAAATTTAATTCAACGTTTTTTCGAATAAAATAGTTCCTTCCCTTCGTCGCATTTTTCAGGAAAAAAAAAATTAATATTTTAGAAAGTTTTTTTCCTTTGAGATTTAATTTTGATATACAGTTGTGAAAAACAAGAATATTTCATAAAAAAAATACTTTCTCTTGTTGGATTGGAATTTAAAAGAAAAGAGAATGTAAAAAATAGAAAATAGTTTAAAGAACATTTTGCGATTGATGATGTAATCAATCATTTGAAACGGGATTATTATTCTTTGAAGAAAAATATTGATGTGATAGGAACTTTTGTCCATAATCGTATATATAGAAAGAGAAATTGATTGATTGGATTATTTCTCTTTTAACTGAAAAATTAAAGGAAAAAAATGCTGAATTAGGTGAGAAAAAAAGCTTCCTCATGAGAAAGCAAAACGGAAACATTTATAAAGTTTAAGAAAAATATATTTTGAAATATGAATTTACAAATAAATGTTGGAAAATAATTGGCAAAAAAAAATGATTTAAAATTGATTGATTTAATTTATTTCATTATTTATTTATTATTTATTTATTTATTTTTTTTATTATTATTGATTATTTACCGGATTGACTTTTCAAAAATAAAGAAATCAATTCTGAAAAATCCATTTTGTAAAATAATTTGCTTAGTCTACATTCATAGATGGCGAATTGCAAATTTTTTTTCGTTTTGGGATTAGAAAAGTACAAAAATATTGAGAATAACAATAATAGAAATTAAAAAAACAGATTTTTTTGAGACTCTTCAATCACGATCTTTATCGACACGGGGAGAAAACAACTGATTCGAGAAAGCATTGATGAATCGTGAAACTCTTGTTACTTAATCGTGCAATAATAATCGCGATCTTATCGTGCAAGAGAAAAGATCTTACATATTATAACATGGAATGTAACAATTTTATATATCTAGACAAATTGTAATTAAACTTTCTTTTCTTATTTATCGTCTAACAGATCTAGAAGAAATTGATTATAATATTATATTCTTATAAGTAAAAAGTAATAATAATAATACTAATAATAATAATAATCATAATAATAATAATAATAATAATAATAATTACTATTATTAATATTATGATATAATACAATAATAATCATTATTATTATATT
>JUFY01023438.1:0-12712 GCA_001855655.1 Leptopilina clavipes | reverse complement strand
AATTAACACTGTTTGTATTTTCAAAAAAAAATTCTTAAAAATATGCATTATTTTCATCGAATTAACCATACCCCCCCCCTTAAAGTAATTGAAACTATATTTTTGCAAAATTTGATTAATTATAAAGTAATTGAAAATTATTAGCAATATAATTTTTCTGGTTTTTTGATATTGAAATTAAAATTTAATGCATGTAGAATTTTAAAGTTAAAGTTTTTTTGATAAATTCATTTAGAGACAAATTAACATTTTTTCTTTCAGGAATTTGTATGTTTGCGCTCAGGTGTCGGGTACGTTCCGGAACGTACGGGGCCTAAAGGCCCCCATGGGAGGTTCCAAATGCTATAGGCTTGCATATAGTTCCTTCTTACCCTAGTGTAGGTTTTTTGCACCTGGGCGGTATGAGAGAGGACCGTGGAGCGTTTGTGTGTGTACTGGTATGATTAAAGAATAGATTTGAAGTAAATAGTTTTGCGTCTAGGTAGGAATAGCTTTTTTTGTATGATTGAAGTGCATTTTTTTTCGTTACAAATTTGTAGGTAGGGAAATCGGAATTTTTTTTTTTGGTGTTTGTATGTGTGCCTTAAGAACTGGAGTTCCAGTGAAAATATTCTTTGCATGAAACTTTTTATTTTGCCACTATGTTGTTTTAAATTTAATTTTATGTTTTATAAATTTTTGATTTGCATTAACCCTCTGCCTACATTGACTTATCGTCACCCCAGCGCTATACTATACGTAATTCTCCTATAGCCCCCCCCCCTACTGTATAGACGATAACGGTCACATGAGTAGAACAGAGGGTTAAATATTTTTTTTCTACTTTAATTTTATCTTCATTTGAATTTTATTAATTATTAATATTTATTATACTGATTCATATATTTTTCATTTGTTGTAAAAAATTGTTTTTTCCTAATTTTGCAAATTAATTTTCAAGATTAGGATTTGTTTTTTTATCATTAATTTTTACTAATTTTATGTATACATTTTGTTTTATGATATGGACCATCAATTTGTCGAAGTGCCTAGTTTATACTAGGAAGGAAAATTGGAATCTTGTGGGAGAGGATGAAAAAGGATAATTCGAAAAGGTATATTTACTTTTTTTTTTAATTATTATTTATGAAAGTTTTAAGTTTGTATAAAGTTTTATTTTGTGTAACAGTTACTTATTTTTGAATGTTTTATTTTGCAGTAGGGTGTTAAGGACTACAGTCGAAACTGGATAAATGAGACACTATTATAAAAGAAAAGAAATAACTTCGAGTCTAGCTTATCCAGGTTCGATTGTAAGTGATGTTTTTCAACAAACAAAAAAAAAATGTTTCCGTTCAATAAATGTGACGCGACGCGAAGAAAGGTACCTAAGAAGCAAAAAATTATAGGTTATGTTTATGATTGTTTTACCTTGATTTAAGGATTATTTTTTAATTTTGTAAAATGAAAAATAATTTTTATTGAATATTTTAGATATAAGAATAACTTAAAAATCATTATTTTGCATTGAAAGTTAATTCTCTTCATGTATTTTCACTTTCAAAATGACAAACATAACCTATAACTTTTTGCTTCTTAGGTACCTTTCTTCGCGTCGCGTCACAAATGCAATAATTTAGTGAAACACGAGAATTGTAAACTATTTGACGTGACCTGAAAGGTCACGGAGGGTGAAATGTCGTGGCATCTACTATTCATTGGTATATTATTCTGCGTTGTACGCCTATAAACCACGATTGGTATGTTGAGAGCGACGTCGCGAACTACACCCTGGGTTATTTTACTAGAAGTCGAAAGCTTTGGCAGTCGCGTGTTCTCGTAGTTGGCTGTGCAAGGCAACTAGTTTTTAAACTAAACCTTAAAATCTATCATGCAGTCCTTGACATTTTACAATGAATAATATTTGATATAAAATGGATTTTTCAAGTTTCAAAGAATATCCCGAAAATTGAGAAAGTGGCGTATGTTAAAACTATTGGTTAAAATTGTTCTTTATGTTAATTTTTGTCAGTTCATAGTCGCACTATTATTTAGAAATGATATAGTTCATTTTCTCTCAGTAAATTGTTTTAATTAAAAAAAATCTTTTCTTTAATTCAGAGAAAGAATTTTTTCCATTTCAACTTTAAATTTAAGAAAGAGAGTTTAAAGAAAAGATTTTTTTTTTATTTAAGAAATACATTTTTCTGACTATATATTACTAAATTCTTCCATAGAATAGCATAATAAAAATTTATTTTTTTCAGGTTTTGGATTGTGATTTTGGCTTCTGCATACTGGAAGAATTTTTAGTAAAATTTGAAGAGGATCGTGGTAATTATGGATGAATGTCATGGAACGACGTATGTTCCGGAAGTAGAAGGAAAGGAGCAGGAACGACGGGTTGTACAGGAAGGAGCTTTCTTGTGGAAGACGCGAAAGGAGGAGCTTCAACGTCAGAAACACCGCGAGCAACATGAAGTATGTATTATTGTAAACGAAAGAGGGTGTGGTTCGTCAAGTACCATTTAAGACTTTTCCGTTAAACGACATTTCTTTCGTGCCATTTCCGTTTTGCTTTTCTAAAGTATGTATATATATAGCGTACATATCTTCAACTTATAAGATTCGATCCTTTGGGGGGTATAAGATATAAGTGTGTAAAAATAATAAAAAAGAAGTCCTTGGGTTATGGGAAATAGTAACTGGACTTGAAAGGCAATACTATATTTTATGGTCTATACAAGGAAAAATGCTACATAGCTAACTTTATGTCTATATAATTTACATACTACGGGAAGGAATAAGCTCACGTATACATATAAAATATATGTAATACACTGAAAGAAATTCTTTATTCGCTTTTTTTCTTTTTTTTTTACGAAAAATATGGCACTTTTTCTGAGTCGTGACATATATTTCAATAGAAACTATATCTCAATCATTTGAGATAACAACCAATAAAAAAATGAAAAAAAAATGTTAACAATTTTATTTTATTTATTTATATAAAAATACATTCACTATTGATTCCTAAGTTACAAAAAGTCGGAAAAGTTCTATTTGACTGAAACTAATTTTGAGAATAGAGAATTTTTTTTACAGAGTTGTAAGTAATTTAAAATGTTTATTTTTACGAAATCAAAATTTTGAAAATTCATAATTGAATATCGATATCCTGAAAAAAGTACGTAAACCATATTTTTCAAAAAAAAAATATGTTTCTCTTGGAATTAGTGAAAAGAATGTCTAGGGCAATGAAAGGAAAAGGATAATGTATATTTCAGACATTTTTATAATAAAAAATTGGTATTAACATTCATATGTGTTTGTTTAGTTGCAGGCTATGTTGGAGAGTTATTCACCTTGGGGAAAACCTGGTTGTGGAGCTCCATGTGAGACAACTTTGCGGAAGAAAAATGTGCCACTCGAGCCATCAGAGCGTGTAAACACTCAAGGCATGGTGAGTTTACATTTAGAATTAAATTTTAAACAATCGATATTTTGATACAAAAATTCAATTTTTTTTTTAAATTAATCTTTGTTGATTAATTCTCTATTGAATCGTAACATTATCTTTACTTGATTTGAAAATTTTTGACAATAAGTTAGTAATTTTTGTTTAGAATTTTATCACAATATTTTTTAATCAAAAATTTAATAGCAATAGAAATTGTTTTTAATATGGAAAAAAATTGTACACTCAAGATAATTTTCATACAGTTTAGAAAATTTAAAAAAATTTCTCTCTCATTGCTGCTTTTATTTAATTTTCCATTAGTCAGAACTGATGTAAAATAGAAAAATTTAATTTTTTAAAAATATGAAAACTTAAATATTCAAATAAATTTTGCATGAATTATGTAAGCTTCACGTAGCTCGCAAAATGTTGAGAAATTTTTATTCAAAAAATATTTTTCATATTATTTGGTGCTTTTAAAATTCAAGAGTAGTGCGTATTTACGAGATCATTTCAAAGGTAACGTTTTAAATGAAGCAAACACATGGTAGTCAAGCAAATCTCGCTACTCTCGCTTGCAGGTTCTTCTTGTCATTGATTTTTTTTACACGATGGAAGGAGGAGAATATTTAGAAATTTCTACTCTTGTAAAAGCATGATATGTGATATGACATCGTTATTTATTTTTCTTGAGTTTTTCGCTTCAAAGGATTATTCGATATGACGCATTTGACACGGTTTTCTCTTTGCGATATCATCCAAGACGACGTTGTCGTTTTTTTAGAAGATTTTCTTCATCGATTTTCAATCAAATTTTCAACTTGTTCATGTTCTTATAAACAATTGGTTAATATTTTACATTTATACACGAGAATAAAATTTTGAAATATTTTTGTTTCATATTAAAATTAAAAAATTACACTAAACAGAAAATATGCAAAGATTTTATTTTTATTAGTTAAATACAAAAGTGTTATATTTACATTTTTAGTATTATGAAATTTCAAAATAGGTAAAATTGATGAATTAATTTTTTAATAAATTATCCGACACACTGTCGCCAACTCTCTTTTTACTTAAAATAATAAATTAGAATTATAGAAATTTATTTAAAAATCTAATTGATAGGATATAGATTAATTCACTGTCGTTATCGTTTGAGTGACGAGGGAAAAAAGACATTGACAGAAATTCAGTGAGATGTTGATATAAAGTTCATTAATTTCCCAACTGACTTCTGGCATGAAAAGCTCCACTGAATCTGTTAAACTGAATACTAGAAAAAAAAATAAATAAAATGATATAAATTGACATATAGTGACCATTGATCATATAATATTTAGAATAGTAACTATTCTATTTCAAATTATATATTATTAAAATTTTTTATTATTTGTTAAATATTTATTATATATTTTTATATGTATTCAAATTCTTAATGAAGATAAAAGTGGCTAGACTATAATTTTTTGATGAATTGCAAACCTCTAATTTATTTTACTCTGTTGAATTTTATTATATTTAAACTCTTCCATTTTGATAAAATTAAAAATTAAATTTTAATATTATATAAATTGAAATATGATTAAAATTTTGCAATTTTTTTTCGGAGAGTACAAGTTTAACTATTTAAGATTGTGCAATCCTAGCTGAATTCCGTTCCATGGGGTCGTCCTGGACCTGGTGGAGTTCCTTGGAGAGATCCTAAATTGTTTGGAGTTCGTTTTCTCGAATCACTGGTAGGCATATCTCTCAGTTGTGTGCGTAGATAATTTTTTTATCAGGCGGATCAAGTTAAAAAATAGTCGTACTTGTTTTTCCATTTTTATTGGAAATTGCAATTTCTTCCGTACATTTTTAAAATCTTTCCTTTTATCTGCTTGATTTTGCATTTCAAGACATAGATTAATTAATTCTTTCAAAAAAATATTACAGACGTAAATGCGCAACTGTTAATAATTTTTTTGTATTGAACTTCCGTTTTTTTTCTGAAATTGTTTCTAATCTGGTAAATTAGAGTCGATTGATTTATGGGAAGGTTTTTTCTTTTATTTTCTATCTGTAAAACTTCTCAGCTAAGTAACTGAAGAACGTTGATGGATGAATATCGAGTTTTTCGTTGATTTTCTTAAGAAAAAGTATTTAAGAAATGACAGGCGTTTTTTCTTAGATTACGTTTTAAGATTTATATGTTAATACAATATTAAAATAATATGTTAATATGTTAGTATAAAAGAATTTTTTTATACATCGATCATTTTTTTTTTTTTGATATTCTAAAGGAATTAATTTCACATGCAAATTAATTTAATGACTGTTTTTTAGTAAATAATACATTTTAAAAATATTTCACTCTCATGAATACAAGAATAGATTTATTCTAATTTTTCTTTATATATTTA
Organism: Leptopilina clavipes; assembly: GCA_001855655.1. Taxonomy (NCBI): domain Eukaryota; kingdom Metazoa; phylum Arthropoda; class Insecta; order Hymenoptera; family Figitidae; genus Leptopilina; species Leptopilina clavipes. The sequence goes on along the minus strand of JUFY01023438.1, from coordinate 6,871 downwards.
TTTATATTTTACTATATATAATTTAAAAATGATTAAATGATTTTTTATCATATTTTTTTATTTTTACTTGACCCAATTTGTTATCGTTTATTTTCTGTTTATTTTATATAAAAATATTATCATGTACATAATTTACATTATTAACTTATTGATTTATTTATAATAATAAATAACTAGTTCAGTTAATCAAATAATAAGTAATATATAATTAATTAAATGCGAATATGATTATTTTACAAATGTTGATATTGCTAATGAATTTCTATAAATAAATCAAGTAACTTGAGGCTAAAATTATAATTTTTGAAATTACATATTAATTTAATTAATTTATTATTAATATTAACAAAAATAATTTAATCAAATAATTTAATTTATCTCTTTTTTCAGGGATGGATGACAAAATCTGCTTTGAAAAATATAAAGCCTATAAATCCACTGGCATCAACTGATATGAATAAATTGTACGATGCTGGTGCTAGAAAAGGTATTAAAAAGAGATTTAAATAATTTTTTTATTAATAAATATGAGATATCAATTTTAGAAATAATTATTATTGCAAACCATACAAAAAATTCTTTACTTTTGGAAAATTTTGGAACATTATACAAAAATGAAATGAAAAATTCGAAATTTATGACTTGATAATTGCACGTTGTTAATATCCTGCTCGACAACATATTTCCATGAATATTTATGTTAAATTTGCTACAACATAATATAGTGTCAAAAAAATATTTTGATATTAAACGTTCATTGTTTTAATATTTATTGTTTATTGATCTTATGATTATTTTTACCACGAGTATAATCTATTATTCTGTTGTTGATCAATATTTAGAATATGAACATTTTCAATAAATATTATTTTTGTTTAGAACAAATTCAATTTATTAAAATAAAATTCTGAAAAAATGATTAAAGAAGGAAAAATTACTTCTAATTGTTTACGAAATATTGTTTTTTATTTTATCGTATAAATTTATACGATTTATATAAATTTATCGTATAAATTAAAAATAAATATTCTGATTATTAAAAAAATCTTTTTTCAAAATAGGGATGATATTTTGCAGCGCTCATGTACCTATTCATAAATATTTATCACTTTTAATCAGAATGTGGAATGAAGTGATGTATTCCTGTTAAAATTTCTCTTGTTACATTGTAGGAATTACCCTGGACCCTCATCCAGATCCTATTTCTGAACACAATTCAGGGAAAGCGTATAATGAGGAGGTTCAGGTTTATCGCCTCACCGGTGGCGTCGAGTTGGTACCACTTCTGACATGCAGGAGGCAACCCATCCGACATCTCATCACTGACGCCAGAAAATCTAGTGAAACGTGAGTTCCACATTTCTTAATAATATTATATGTATTTAGTTTGCTAAATTTCGCAAAATACAAAATTTACAATTGCTTTTCAGTAATTTTCGATTGCACTCAGAGAAATGTTTTATTTGAATCAAATATAATTTACTTGAGTTAAATAAAATTATATATTTGTCTCAGAACCTACTAAATTATTTATTTTGTTTGAACCAAATAAATTTTTATTTGATCCAAATAAAATTTATTTGGAACAAATAAATAGTTTAGTAGGCTCTGAGTCAAATATATCTTTTTTCTGGGTGTAAAATTACTTTCTTTGGACTATTTTCTTTTACTAGTTACTATTACTATTAATTTTATGTATAAAAATTCTGTTGAGATAAAATTAATGTTTGAAGAAAGGCGTGTGTGGTAAAAATCATGACAAAGTAATTGTTACTATTTATGGAAATTCATTCCATAATCTGAAAACCGCGTGTTGCATGATATGATATGCTTTCGACGAAACCAGAAAGGCGAGATTTAGTATAAGATTACCGTTTAACCAAAATAATCCTTCCGAAGTGTTGAATAAAACATAGGTATCAGACTCAGCGTTTTCACATCTTTGTGGGGATTCTTTTATGCATAAAATAGAAGAAATATAACCTTTCTGTTTTATTTTTTTATAAAAGTACTTTTACATATGTCAATTTACAGAAAATCAAGAGATCAAGACATTTCTAAATTTTTAATCATATTACATAAAACTTGAGTTTAAAATTTTCCATCTACAGGATTTTAAATATTTCATACTTAAATATATTATATTTCATACTTAAATACATTATATTTAAATATTTAAATATATAATATTTAAATATTTAAATATATGCAAAGGCTTTGAATGTGACAGGTTTTCATATTAATTATTTAGGTAAATGACTAAAATATAATTGTCTAGACGGTTTGCGTAATTTTTCTTTTGTTTTAAATCTGTTATCAATTAGTTTAACGTAAAGGCGGAATATTCCTGCTCTAAATGTGCGGAATTTTTTCCCTCAAGTAGTGATTTATTAAAAATTGACAAAGTAAAATACTTGTTTAAACTTTATTTTTAACTTTCAATTTTGTTAACTTTCTCAAAGTAAAAGTAATTAAATTACCTCAAACGAAGCCTGCGGTCAAAAAAATCATGCTTGTACGGAATTTTTTTCCCTGTTAACTTTCTCAAGACTTATATTAATGTCACTTCCAAGTCACTTGCACAGCTAATGAACAACCAGAGGAAACTTGTAGAATTTGCAAATTAATCTTATTAGACATATTTCTAAAAAAAAGACGATACCTTTCATGTACAATTTTTTTTTAACTGTGTCGAGACAACTAATAATATGAAAATAATTATCAGAATTTTACATTGTTTTCTATATAAAAATTTTAAAAAAGAAGTACTCTTTTGAGTTAGTTTTTTAAGTAATTTAATTAATTAATTTATTTATTTATTAAAATTAATTAGTTTTTTAATTTAATTTAATTTTTTTTTATTAATTATTGAATTTCTAATAATTAGTATGTTTCTTTTCAAATTTAATTTACTTTTTGTTAAAGTTTAAATAACTATCGACTCTATTTTTTTTAAACAATATCCTTTTGACAATCTTATCTAAATGATCTGTATATAATTTCAAGTAGATTTGAATGCTCCTTTTTTGTTGAATAATAGATGACATTAATCTTTGTCAGAATGTTAATTTTATCTTAAAGTTAATTAAATGGTTTTTGAGTAATTTTTTCGTATAAAATGACACACGACAAACGTTGGCGTATATGTCGTGAGATGTGGAGAGAGTTGGTCAGGCTGGCATGGCACTCAAGGGATGTAACTTCATTGCTGATAATCAGCCAGTTGACCCCACAGTTCATCAACACTGTATGTGGCTGGATATTAGTGAATAGCATAATGCTTAATAAAATTTCAATTCACATTTGTTTCGCAAAAAATTGAAAAAAATATGAAAAAAAGCAATGGAGCGTGGAATTTAGTGATCAATATATTTACTCAATTAGAAAAAAAAGAAACGATAAAATTCCTTTACGACAAAAAATAGTCCCAATTAAAAAAAAGTAATTTATTAATTTTCTATTAATTAAATTATTTTTCGTTTTTCTCTTTCTTTTATTTCTTTCTTCTTCTCGGTTTATTACATATTAATAACAGTTTTATGAATTTTATACAAGTAATTACTAATTAATAATCAAGAAATATGCAATTAAAATTTTACATTATTTATGGAAAATATTTGTACATAAAAATAAAAGTTTTATTAATGCTAAAGAAATATGAAAGTTTAAATTGTTATATTGATAGTTGAAATCGGTTTTTTAAGATCGATACGAATTTCCTATGTGATACGATAAAGTTGCTTTATTGTCCGATAGAGTTGTGTATTATGCCACTTATGTTAGGAAGCACTATATGAGGCCGTATAATGAGACACTTTGATAGCGTTTAATGGAATAGTCTATGAAGCAACAGTCAAGGGAGGCGCAACATTGTTTATGCTAGACTCTATCCCCGAAAACTAGCCTTAATTAATGTCTTGCGTTCTGTGACATTGTCAAAAAAAAAATATACAGACAGAATAGAAATTTCTTAAAAATGCCACAATTAATTAATTTAATTGACTAAATTCGAATATCTTAGAGAAAAATTCAATTTCTATTCGGTTTTAATTTAATTTGCTTTTTAATAAAAAAAAATTAAAACTTTAATCTAATCGTAGAAAAAAAACTATGAGGAATTAAAAAGCGAATTAAATTGAAACCAAAAAGAAATTGAAAAATCTATTTGTGACAGTAAACAAAATAAATGATTAAAAGTCCAAAAATTTTCAACAATTTCGTTTCATATTTTGCTATTAAATTGTACCTTAGAGTTTTTTGTGATAAAATTTGTATGAATATCACACAAAGCAATAATTAATTAATAAATCAGAAAACATGTTTCAAATTTAACATTATGTTTGTAATGTATTTACAGTTTGAGAGAACTCGCTGCCATCAGTCGAGAATACAAAGCAGAGCTCGCGGATCAAATAAGACGAAAACGAGAAAGAATTGTGGTGAGTTAAAATTAATTAATTGCTGTTTCATTATTCAATCAGTGTGAAATCACATTTAATGCCCAAGTAACATTAAATTTATTATTATCACGCACTTTTTTGCATGATTTTGCTATTACGATAATGCATCTAGAAACAAAACAGGAAAAAAAAGCTTGTCGACTCATTATCAATTTTGTTTTACATTACACCTAGTGTATAATTATTATTTTCTTCTATTTCTTCAATTGAAACTCAAACATTGCGAATTAATTATGTTCATTATAGAAAGTGTGTTTCTGCTGCTGCTGTAGATTATTCGATATTATTTTTGTATTTATTGGTTATTGCGTTTCTTTTTTGCTTCACTCATCGTGCTTTCTATTTAATCGAATTTTTCTTCTAGTCTCCGTGTATTTTTGGCTTAAAAATAATATTTTAAGGAGGAACAGCGAATGGAACAGGAAAGATGTCGGAGACATTTCGATACGTGGAAGAGTCTATGGGGTAAACCGGGACACGGCGCTCCAATAGATCATGTGCAGAGGAGCAATCTTTATAATATACTTTATCGACCGTCCGTTTACTAAATTCAACTCTAATACCGTGAATCTTAAATTTTCTTTTTGCAACCATGCAGAGATTCGTTTCCTTTTAGAAAAGAAAAAGATAAATGCGATATAAATAAAATAGAAATTTATTCTACTTTTATTCCAGAGTATTTTTTTTATCTATATTTTTCATTTGGTTGAATTTATAATTTACATTTTAAAAAAAGTACTTTTATTGTTTTTAATTTTTTAAATTCTTAACATTGGAAATTATCGTTGAAAAGTTTCACTTGAGTTTCAAAAAAAGAAAGAAGAAGGGAAAAATAATTATTATGAAACATAACGAGAATGAGTCGAGGTTTTTTTTTTACTGTTTGAAAAAGTAGAACGGCCTTGAAGTCTATTTCATTGTACGTTTTCATTGTTTTTAACTATGACAGGAACTCTGATTTCGGTGAGAAAGTGTCCTTGTTGTAACAAACAAAAGGGGCGAGAATGACAGAGCCAATTTAATTTCAGCAACACATTTGTAGTTTTTGATGGACTTTTAGATTTACACGTTTCTTTAATGTGTATAAAAAAAAAAATACTAAATAGAGTTAAACTTTTTTCATCTTTTTTTTTTTTTTTATTTGGAAAAGTTTTTCTTTTTAAAAAATTAAACTTTTTCTCAATGTTTTGTTTTAGAACATTTATAATACGGTGAAGATTATTTTTCAATCTCTTCTTATAAATTTTATAGCAACCTGTGAGCAAAGATTTAAAAATAATTTAAAAAAAGTAATTTTCTAAATATAGAAATACATTTTTAATGGGAAATAAAATGACAGAGGTATTTTCAAGAGATAAATTTTATTTAATTTTCTTGAATCGTACTAAAAGCATTTTAATTTGTTTATTAACATTTAAAGAATGCGAGTTAATGAAAAATTAACAACTGTGAGAGAAAAAGCATTTAAAAGTGTTTTATTAATGTAAATTGCTGATTTTAAAGTAGATTTTTAGACTTTTAGATATACGTTTGTAATGAATTGAAAAATTATAACGACTATCTATTTGAGATTTTTTCATTTGCAACTGAACTTGGTGCCTTTAAGGTCGTAATCTAGAACTCGGCCTTGAGTGAAACAGTCACGCAATCTACATAGATTGATGAAATTTAAGAAGATAACGTTAATTTCACTTTGCGTCATTCGCAGGTTATATAATTTAAAAATATTTCTAAAATACACGTGATGTATAGTGGAAGATTTATTTTTATGTTGGAAAAATCTTGGTACAATTAATTATAATTGTGCTAGTTATTAAAATTCCTTTCATCTTTACAATTCACTTTTTATTTCAGTTTGTAAAAATTTGAAATTCTTGCTATTTTTTTTGTTTCCTCTATTTATTATACTCTTTTAAATCTGAATAAGAAATTTCATTTAATTAAAGTTATAACAAGGGATCTCTTGTTCAATAAATGTTTTATTCACTTAAAATAAGGGAATTTTCCACTTAATTTTCACTTAAAAAATGGATTGTTTTATTATTATCAAATAAATATTTACTTGAACCAAATAATTTTTGTATTTGAATCAAATAAACTGCAATTGAATCAATAATTATGGTATTTGAATCAAATAAACTGTAATTGAATCAATAATTATGGTATTTGAAACAAATACCATTTAATTGACTCAAAGAAAATTTATTTGATACAAATAAATATTTACTTGGACCAAATAAGATTTTTTTGAATCAAATCAATTGCAATTGAATAAATAATTTCTATATTTGAATCAAATAAACTGCAATTATATCAATAATTTTTGTATTTTAATCAAATAAACTGCAATTGAATCAATAATTATGGTATTTGAATCAAATAAACTGTAATTGAATCAATAATTATGGTAT